>JASAMX010022466.1:0-16083 GCA_030248175.1 Microlaimidae sp. YZB2_3
AATTTATTACATATCGCTGATTTTCGTTGTTCTCAATCTGATCTTTGTATTATATTATTTTATTCATAGTTAACACCAAAACGGTTAGGGTCGCTAAAAAAAGGATAAATTGCCGTTTAAAAAGGGGGGAAAAATTGGGAAGGAGGGAGCAATTTGAGAATATTACAAGGCGTTGGTGTCAAAATGAAAAAAAAGAAGAAAAATGAATTTGTAAAGTTCTAATAAGAGCCATTACACGCCGTAAGTAAGACTACCCTTTCAGAAACAATGCCCTTATTAGAATATCTGTGTGCTAGGGCTCGCCCCAATAAGGACGTTCGCCAGTTATTATGGCACTACATTTGTCTAAGAAATTAAATATATGAAAATAAAGCCTCATACCTTCCTTTTTTTAAAGTTATATAATATTTTTGGTTAAATTATATTCTCCCATTCTCAAGCGGGGGATTAAATACTGAGAAATTTTTTAATTCGTTGGATATTGTCAAAAATTTGTAGTTACTCAACAAAGACCCTATTTTTGTGCTGCACCCATAAATTTGAGGTAAGTTTTAGAAATGATATACTTTTAAAAGATAA
The DNA here is from genome assembly GCA_030248175.1 of Microlaimidae sp. YZB2_3. Taxonomy (NCBI): domain Eukaryota; kingdom Metazoa; phylum Nematoda; class Chromadorea; order Desmodorida; family Microlaimidae; species Microlaimidae sp. YZB2_3. The sequence goes on from JASAMX010022466.1 coordinate 580, forward strand.
CTATCAATTCCCCGTGTTTTATTATATTTTGTTATTTGTATTTCAAAAATTTTCGAAAAAGTTTAGATTTCAAAAAGATTTTACTCAATGGGGTCAACTTTCAATCCAACTAACAGTTCAAAAAGATACTGGGTCTGAAAATTTTCAAAGTACAGAAACCATACTTCGAGGTGGTCGAAGAACAGTTGAAAATATTGGTTTCAACAATGATCGGCGTGATTTTTTTATTTATGCTATAGTACGTGCGTTCGAAGAAAATGCATTATGCATGAGCATGACTGGTAAAGCAAAGTTTTTAAAAACGTTTATTATACGCAAATGTTTCGACACTGAACACAGGTCACCGTCAGGGAAACTTAATATGATTAAGTTTTACCCAATCGTATTAAGATTCCCAATACAATTGGTTTAAGTTACCCAATCGTTTTAAGTTTTAGGTATTTGAGGTATACTCAAAAAATTTTTGGGACACCCCCGTTTTCGGGGCTAAGGTATACCCCAACCATACATGGGAAAGTTGGTCCGGAGTGGGAGGGGTTAAACCCCAAATTAGGAGTAGGGTTAACATCCGAAAAACACATAATACCCATATCGTTTTTTTTCTGGAGTGCATTTAACCCATTAGTTTTTTTTTTATTTTGAAAGAAAAATAGGTAAAAAACGCTAATTTTAGGTCAAAAAGGCTTTTTTATTGCATTTTTGAGCTTTTTATTGCTGAAAACATTTATTTTGACCCCAAAACTTAAGTTTGGAGGCAGTTAGAAGTCATTTTAAAGACGTTTTTTTCTTCATTTTTCCAAAATTAGGAGGGTTAACCTTTTCTCTCTCCCCCCCCACTTCTGAGTGGGGCGGGGGTTAAACCCCCCTTCTCAGAATTTGGGGGGTGGGTTTAACCCCCCCAACCCCTCGTTCCCATGTATGACCCCAACTGTACCCTAACCGAGCTATAAGCTTTCTATTGATATCTTATTTAGCCCAATCCCTTTTGTGGTTGGGGAGGAAAGTAGTCACATCACTCTTTAGTAAAAAAAATAGTGTGCATCAGAAAGATGTCCATGTTGATCTTTTCAAAAAAAGTATTATATTTTGGCTTTCTAATGACTAATAATAACTTGCCAATAAGCTTTGACTAATTAAAAAAAAATTTTAAGTTCCAAAATCTATCCTTTTAGTAAAAATGTCCATACTATACACATGTTAAGATATCGATTCAGGCATATAATTATACAATATAAGGTTTGATAAAAGCTTTCTGGGGTGCGTGAGCCCGCCGGAAAAATTTTTGGAAAATAGGACCAAAAACTGCTATTGGAAACCCTATTTTAAACTTTTCAAATTTAATAATTTAGCAGTCTCTGGGAATTAATATTTTTTATTTTAAAAGCGGGGACAACTTTACATTACATTCATAGCTTAAAATATTTTTTGCTTACAAAAACAGTTTAAAGAATGCTCCAAAATTAAAAAAATGCCATAAAATTTTTTTGATTCAAATGTTTATAGTGACAAGCTTCAAAAACTATCAGTAAAAAGTGGAGTATGGACTATCACTTGTCTTTGTTACAATACAATTCTTGTTTTAATGAACAACCGTAATGGTTATTTTTATATATAGTAGTTGTGGTAAATTAAATTTGACATGTCAAAAAATTTTCTACGTATTTTTTATAATTTTTAAGCCCATCTGAGTGCCGTAGCCAGGATTTGATATGGAAGATGGGCGGTCTAAGACGAAAATTTTTTGAAATAATGTACTTAAAACTGCTTAAAATAGCGTAAACATACTTTTATTTTTGTTTTTATAACTGAATTTTTATTTAATTTTGATTGATCTGGCAAGAAAATTATATAATAAAAATCCACAATAATATTAATTAACAAAGTTGATGTGTTTATAATTTGGTACTGATAGCTGGACAAAGTGTTTCTACTCGAGGGAATTTTAAAGATTTTGTTTTTGAATTGGCTTTATGTCATGTCTTGCATACTACTGAAGGTCCTTGGATCCAGTCTCGACTGAGACAAGCTACATTGTGATAATGTTAATATTTGTTAGTATTGTTGAATGTAGTATTTGGTTGCGTAATTAGTGCTAAATAACATCGGTCTTGCCTATCCAGTTTATGCGGAAATAAATAAACTTTTTATTTGCAAGATTTATTAAAAATGGAGATCCAGAATATAATCTAGTAAAAAATCAAGATGAATATCTTTATGCTGGAAAACGTTATTGTTTTCCTAAAGAAGAAATGAACTTTGCTAAATACAATTGGGCTAAATGAGCTATCATTAGAAAGCTTATAGTTTGGAAGGGGTTAGATAAAAAAAAATAACATGGGAATTTTTATGCTGCACAACGCATTTTCGCCAGAGGAGGAACCCTATGTATTTTGGAAATCTCTAAATTAGTGTTAACTTAAAACATCAAAATAGAATATTATATTTTTTGAAAAAAATCAATATGGACATCTTTATACCAGACAACGCATTTTCACTAAAGCTGGGAGGCAGGGGCGTAGCCAGGATTTCGGAAAGGGGGAAGTTGTACTCCATACAAATTTTCGAAAGGGGGGGGTGTTGTAGGAGGTTGTACTATTTCAAAATACCGTAAAAAAATTAAAAAAGGTAAATTTTTTACGCTTCGCGCTAAGTGATTCTTTTTGTTGTTATTTGCATTGTTTTTTTTAAGTTAACTTGAAAAGTTTCCGGTTTAAAAAGGCATAACATTAAAAATCGTGCGATAGCACGAAAAAAATTTCAAAAATTGTCTTCTAAATTCATTAAAAACATCACTTAAAAGTTGTAAAACGGTATATAAATGTCGAGCGCGGAGCGAAGCGCAAGAAAATTTTTTAAAATTTTTCTCTTCTGACCCCCAAATTTTTACCTCCGCCAGCCCAAAAGGGGGGTTACAACCCCCATAACCCCCCCTGGCTACGCCCTTGCTGGGAGGGTCCCTTCTCCCTAACCACCGACGGAATTGGGCTAAATGAGGTATCCTTGCAAAACTTACACTCCAGGAAAAGTCGCAGAAGGGTTAAATTTAAAAAAAGAACATCCCATTTTTAACAAAGAGGGTTCGGATTTTGCAGTTAAAAAATTTTTGATCATGACTGACACGAGCTACTTGTAAATAAAAAAACATTTCAGGATGGGACTGGAATTCATTCATCAGAATTTGACACACAGTCAGAGCCCATTGGAAGTGTTTCACATCCGAACGGATACACATACTCAGTGAAAAAACTGGATCTTTGCAATCTGAAGGAAAAAGATCTACTTCTAAGTTTTCATACGAAGCCCATAACGTTTGAACTGGTCACAGGTAAAAAAAACATGTAATAGCATGAGGATGTCCATAGTTTGGAAAAACGAGGGAGAGAAGGCAATTTTGTAAACTAAATAATTATTATTATTATTAATATTATTAGTATGCTAAATATTTTATATATTTCTATTTGTGTAAAAAACGAAGTAAAAATTTTATTGAGAAATATTTGTTTACCTCAAAGTTTTCGAAATTTTTACGCTTTGTAAAAAAAATTTTAAATAACAAGGTTTACATCGCGCAAGCAAAGCACTTAGTTGAGCTAGCGAAGGATTAGGGAAAAAAAACCTTCAAATTTTTAGCTTTACTGATACGAAGTTAGAGTATCAGTGTTTTTAGAAGCATATTTTAGATTACCGTTTTTATTTCAAAATCAAGCAACCACATAAAAAATGGGGAAAATTTTTTTTATAGTTTTTATATATTGTTTTATTGCTTATAATTTTTCTTGTAGAAAAAAGTCAATATTCAGTAGTCATAGAAAAAACGTTATGGTGCGAGCCGATTGCCTTTTTGGAAGGTAAATGCAACGGTTTTAAAGCTTTTGGTTCAATAACAATTGGAAATCACTGGGATCAGTTACTATTAAAAGACAACAACCCTTTTTGGAGGCCAACATGGATCGGTAAGAAACTTTGACTCAAGTGTTTTGAATTAAAAAATGTAGAAAAGTGACTTACAAAGCCAAGCCGAAAGAGAAGAGGGAGCATCACCCACCAAGGGCGTAGCCGGGGGGGTTATGGGGGTTGTAACCCCCCTTTTTGGGCTGGTGGAGGTAAAAATTTGGGGGTCCGAAGAAACCAATTTTAAAAAATTTTCTCGCGCTTCGCTCCGCTCAGCGCTCGACATTTATATACCTTTTTACTACTTTTGAATGATGTTTCTAATGAATTTCAAGGACAATTTTTAAAAATTTTTTTGTGTTGTCGCACGATTTTTAATGTTATACCTTTTTAAACTTATAATTTTTCAAGTTTAACTTGAAAAAACAATGCAAATAAAAGCAAAAAGAATCAATCACTTAGCGCGAAGCGCAAAAAATTTTACCCTTTTTTAATGTCTTTTTTACGGTATTTTGAAAATTGAAGTACAATCACCTGTAGCCCCCCTTTCGAAATTCTGGCTACGCCCCTGCCACCCACTCAAATTTTTTGGGAAAGGAAAATTTTTAGAAAGAGTATTGTGAAAGCTCCTGATAGATAAAACATCCTAAAAGTAAATTTAAAAAAACCAATAAACATCGGTTTGTTGGCAACTTTGAGTTGGTACACCTAGGCCTTAACCGGACTAGAAATAGCACCACTAGTAAATAGAAGTTAGCAGACCTGTGCATGGTCCAGCGATGATCTCTTCCCTCGTTTTATTAGTGGCTGTACCCTGTACCCCCTTTCCCGTTCTGATGCGCCTAGCTTGAAAACAAACAATACTATAAAAGTATTCGCCATTTTGACTATTTTCGCAGTTTATGACTCAGTTTTGATCATTTTAAAAATTCCCTCCTACCCACAGACCTGTGCACTGCCCCCCAAGGGTTTTATTGGGGGGGCAATTTTAAAACGGGGGGCAACTTTTTTGAAACGGGGGGAGGGGCAAGCAGGGGGGAAAGAAAAAAAGAGAAAAAAAGGAGAAAAGAAGGAAAAAGGGACAAAAAAGCGAAAATAAGGTAAAAATAGGTCTAAAACGGCTTAAAATACATTGAAATAGGCTAAAAACTGCAAAAAATTTGCGATGATGGCGTTATCATAGGTCAAAAATGGCTTCATAATTTTAGGGTGCTTTTTCATTTTTTGGCGGGGGGGGGGGGTGCAATAAAACAGGGGGCAAATCCTCCAATAAAACGGGGGGGCATTTCCAGACCGTGCACAGGTCTGTACCCATAGGTGGGCAGCCTCCCGGATTTTGGGGGGTTTACCTGAACCCGACCTCAGAAATTTGGGAGGTGTCCACAAAATTTTTTTTGGGGTATACCTCAAATCAAATACCCCATTTTTAGCGTTTTTAGTACTAAGACCCCCCAAATTTTAGGAGAGGTGTCCGGGTTATCCCTAAATTTTAGGGTGGTGTCGGCTATAGTCGGGATTTTTTTTTTGGGGAGTATACGTATAACCCATCCCCCCTGCCCACCTATGCTCCTACTCCTACCTCGTGTTAAACCAGAGGGCTTGATCATTTTAAAAACAAGTAGCCCGTGTCAGCCTACGGCTGACAAATAATTTTTCCCGCATTTTTTATATTCATTTACTATGTTTTTTTTCTTTTCAAAATTCAACCCTTTTATGCCATTCCCCTGACTGTAAGCTTTACAGTGATACCTCGGTTACCCACCCACTTTAATTTTAGTTGGGGAGAAGGGTCTTTCCCTCTTCTGGTGAAAATATATTTTCCAGCATAAAGATGTCCGTGTTAATTTTTTCACTAATTTCAACCACCTTATGATCATAGATGAACACGGTCAAAAAGCTAGGGGGGTGTTTACCCCGGGCAAATGAAATTTCAAAACCTAGGGGGGGGTCGAACCCCCTAGCTTTCTAGGGGGGTCGACCCGGGGTGGAAGATTTTGAAACCTAGAGGGGGTTAGGTGGGGTCCAGTGTCCAAAACAAAATACTTTTAAACCATTAAAGGTTTAATAATAGTTTTTTTATAAGATAATACTACATTTTATTGAATAAAAAGCGATATTTAGGTATAAAAAAGGTGTAAAAACATGAATTTGTGTTAAAAATTCACGTTTTTGGAAGGAAATTTAGTATAAAAAAACTACTTAAAATTTTCTCGAGCGGGGAGGGGGGGGGCGTCAGATTTCAAAATCTAGAGGAGGGTCAGGAGTAAAAAAATTCGAAAATTTGGGGGAGGGGGGGGGCCTGGATTTTTTTCTAGGGGAGGGGGGCCCAAAATTTCGAGGCTGGGGGGAATGGACCCCACCCTACCCCCCCCCCTTGTTCATCTATGCTTATGATGCTCCCTGAACTATAAAGTTTCCCATAATATCTCATTTATCCTAATTTTTTCTGTGGTTGGGGAGGAAGGTTCTTCCATCTTTGGTAAAAATATGTTGTCCAATATAAAGATGTCCATGTTATTTTTTTTAAATTTTAACCCATTTATGACATTCTCCAGACTGTAAGCTTTTCAATGAAGAAGCACCCCCCTTTTTGGTCAAAATGCGTTGTCCAGCATAAAAATGGCCTTGTTATTTATTTTTTGAAACATTCAACCCTTTTATGACATTCCTTGAAACTTAAGCTTTGCAATGATATCTCATTTAGCCCAATCCTTTTCGTGGTTAAGAAGAAAGTTTGTTGCCCCTTTAAGTGAAAAAACGTTTTCCAGCATAAAGATGTCCATGTTCATTTTTCCAAAAACATGATATTCTGGCTTTACATTGGTAAATTACTCTTACCAATAAGTTTGAACCAATTCGAAGATAACAAATTTTTCAACTTTCAAAGTCCATAGTGCCCTGTTTTTGTCAAAATGTGTTGTCCAACCAAAAGATGTCCATGCAATTTTTTTAATTTCAACCCCTTTATGACATTCCCCTGTTTATAGCGTTGCAAAGATATCTCAGTTACCCCAATCCTTTTGCTGGTTAGGGAGGAAGGTCGTTCCTCTTTTTAGTGAAAGAACGTTGTCCAGCATTAAGATGTCCATGTTAATCTTACTAAAAAACATGACATTTTGGTTTTACATTGGATAATTACTCTTATCAATAAGTTCGAGCCAATTCAAAGATAAAAAATTTTCACTTTCCAAAATCCATAGGTTTCCCCTTTTTGTGAAAATGTTTTGTCCAGACTAAAAATGTCCATGCAAATTTTTTTCTAAATTTAAACCTCTTTATGACATTCTCCCGACCGTAAGCTTTGCAATGATATCTCATTTAGCCCAATCCCTTTTGTGGTTGGTGAGCAAAGTAATTCCCTTCTTTAATGAAAAAAACGTTGTCCAGTATAAAGATGTCCATGTTCATTTTTCCAAAAATCATGATATTCTGGCTTTACATTGCCTAATTACTCTTTCCAATAAGTTTAAGTCAATTCTGAGTCAAAAAATTTTTTAAGTTCCAAAATCCATAGGGTCCCCCTTTGGTGAAAACGCGTTGTCCGGAATAAAGATGTCCATGTAAGTTGTTTCAAAATTTCAACCCCTTACGACATTCCCTGGGGTATAAGCTTTCCAACGATACCTTATTCACCTTAATCTGTTGGGTGGTTAGAGAGGAGTTAGGGAACACACACACAGACAGACAGACACACACACTCAGACATTACGTATATTTATATATAGATGTCCCTCATGCGCCTGTCTCGTGTTAAACCAGAGGGCAGGAACACTGTACAGGACTGGGTTGGTAAACCAGAGGGCAGGAACACCGTACAGCACTGGGTTCGTTGCAGGGACGTACCCAGAGTCTCATTTTGGGGGGGGAGGGGGCGGATTGTAGTACAAAAAAAAAACTTCAGGGAGGGCTCCGCCCCCCCCCCCCGAAATTTTTTTGGGGGGGGCCCCCTTTAATTTTTGAAAACGTTAAAAAGCAGGGATAAACGTAAATAAAGCTGTATAATACACTGTTTTTGGCCTAATAACCTATTATTTAATGTTTTTAGCGATAAAAACATGTTTTCTTAGTTAAAAATTGCATTAGCACACTTTTTCAGAGCCTGGAATTCACAAAAAAGAATTAAGAGACCTTTCAGACTCCTTGGCTACACCCACATTGTAAACCAAAGCACATGAGCAGCATCTCGACTCCATGTTATTCAGGGTACCTACCGACCTATATGAAAAAAATCCGAGCCAATGCTATAGGCGGCTGGAAAATTTAGGAGGGGGAAGGTACATAAATCAACCAATATGATTGTTTGTTTTGCTTTCTGTGTAGTACTTATTACCTATAAAAAATATTGTACTAACTTTGAAATAACATTAGCATTAGGCAAGATAAATAGCGAGATATATGTATGTATACTATTGAATGAGACCGCTGAGCGAACCGAAGCGGAAAAATTTTTTTGTTTTTGGGGGTCAATAAGGGTACTAAAATTATTTTATAGTTTGGCGCCGAGCGATTAGCGAGGCGCTAGAAAATTTTGAATTTTTAGCCTCTGAAAACCCCAAATTTTACTATCTGGCGACCATTTCGGGGGGGGGCGCCCCCCCCCCGCCCAACCACTATCTTTATTTTTCCCCTGTCCGACCGTTTCGGGGGGGGGGGGCGGCCATCCCCCCCTCGGTACGTCCCTGGTTCGTTGTACTTGTAAACCTGCTTTTGTTATTTTTATTGGTTTTTTTGGTAAAGACCAATTAATTTAGATTATGATAAAATTAACAGTAAGATTATTGACAATGTTCCTACCATATTGTTTAACTCCACATGTTCGAATAATATGGTATCTTCGCTCTGTGGTGGAAAAGGAGCAAAGCTGGGAAACTTGTATAATATTTCGATGCGTTTAAATAAACCCGTAAGTCGTTAAATTACATTATTAATGTTATTATTCTTATTTATCATTATTATTACATATTACATTCCCGCTGCCCCCTCAACAACCTACAATAGGGATTACGACACTTTGGAGGTCGTGGTTGATTTGGTTTACCAAAACCGCCATTGCCACTTTGGTGAGGTAATTGCCACACCATGTGTTGTGCGCATGGTGGCTTGCCGCTCTGAGAGGGCTTAGGCCCTTATCGTGTGGCGATTGCGGCCTAGCCCACAACCAGAGCGTAAAGCCTATCCTATCATAAATGGTTGTGCAACCAAAAGATAAGTCTTCCTCCCACGGTAAGGTCCATTCCGACCAAACGTAGGCCTAGGGACTAGATGTGAGATAGGAAAATAAATTGTAATTTTACATTTGGTAAATCATGTACTAATTTTTATTTATTATAGGGGAAAGTACCAGAAGACAAAATCAAGAAACACCAGAAGGGAAAATCAAGGAAACAAAATATACAAATTAAAATGTTGTTACAATCAATTTGTCTCTATTTCTTTGATCTTTTTATGCTATCTAACTATCATATTATTATTTAGTTTACCTTAGTTTACAATTTTGTTTTTTTGGTTATTTCCTTTTCACTATTATTATTATTAGGGTAACTGACTTAATTTCGGCCACGCCTTAATTTCGGCCACCAATTTAGGGTGTTAGAAAATTGGCTTATTTTTAAAACACAAAAGAACTAGCACAAAAGTAACTGGACTAATGTTGAATAAAGTGTTTTTGCAAAAGTTTTTTATTTTTGTTATTCATTATCATTATCATATACATTATCATTATTATTATTATCATATACATTATCAACATTTTCATACAAAAAGTGAATTTTTTGTGATTTTGCTAATTTTTGCTTTGTGTTTAAACTGCATCAAATTTAGAACGAAGCAATATATAACCTTAAAATATCTTCTATTTAAGGCTCAAAATTTTTAATTTTTATGTTTTGATATTTTCTTCAAAATCATTTTGCAATGCGTTTAACCAACTGCGCATTTTAAGATTCCGTTAATTTCGGCCACCTGAAAATTTAGGTGAAAGAACCTGCCGTTTTTTGCTGTTTTTAAATATCATTGTACTACCGTATTTATAAAGAATTTTTTGCTCGTTTGACTTTGTTTTGACGTTTTTTAAGCCAAAAATAAAAATTGAACAAAAAATACAAATTATTAAAACTTGTTTTTTAAAGGTTTGACATAATTATTTAAAGTCTTGTTAATAACTATTAAAGTTCGCAAACGGGAAAAATTAAGTTATATGTACCAAGAACAATACCTAAGGGTAAATTTGCAACCTTTAGAAATTTTATTGTTCGTTTAAGCAATAGTTATGGCCAGTTTTTTGTAGGTGGCCGAAATAAATGGCACGCGCCTTAATTTCGGCCACTCTAAAAAAAAGTTTAAACCTTCACTGATTTATAAGTGTTACAGAAATATTCAAGTTTTGCACTGAAATAACAAATATAGGTATTGTTTGATTTTTAGGCCAAATTTTGGCTTGATTGAAAAAGCCAGAAACTTATTCAAAAAAATAAAAAAAAGTGGCCGAAATTAAGTCAGTTACCCTATATATCATTCTCATACAAAAAGGTAAAACTCACATCTGCTCTCTAAAATCCCCTTATAAGGGTTGTTGTTGTTGCATAACCTGAAACTTATCTTCCCTATGCAGATTATGCAAAGGGCAGGCGCTAAGACAAGCCAGGAGGGGCGAAAAAGTTTCACCCTTATGGTTGAGACTCTTTGTTTAACATCAATAACGTTGGCAACCTTTACCGCTAGAGTGTTCACTGCATGTGCAGTGTTCTTTCATTCTGAGGTCTTCGTCTAAAAGCTTTTTAAGTCGCCTTCCCTGATAGGGGTGGGGCCTTGACTAAAATTCTACGTCAACAACAGTGCTGTTATAGGGTAATAGTCGGCAATATGGAATATCCATCACCGACCCGCTTCAGCTATTAAAAAAACATTCCTGCTGACGTGCTGAGTGGTGTTGTTTTTTTGCCTGAAAGACACGTTATCATGTCTAGTAACAAAAATTGTTATTCTATAAGAGTGGATACAATAGTTGATTCCATGTTATTCCATCTCAATATTATATGGCCGCATAGCTCAGCTATAAAAAATGTTTATAAAATTTTAGGAAAAGGTTGTTGTTCCGGATTTTTGTGTTTTAACTACAAATGTATATAGAAAACAGTTCGACTCAATTGTGGAAAAACTCTCTAAAACAAGTCACAGCAATTTTTTGAAGAAATTACAGATTATAAACGAACAACCAGGAACGTAAGATTATTATTGAAATATAAAAAAGTTTAAAGGCGTTTTAAAGTGTGTGTAAAAGTAATTATAGTTTTGAAGATAAAAACTTAATTCTTACAACACGCCAAAACAGTCGTTTCATTGGTTTTCAGGCCAGATTATAGGCAAAGATGAACAAGGAGGGGGGGTAGGATGGGGTCCACCCCTACCCTAGCCTCGAAATTTTGAGGCCCCCATAAAAACCAATTCTGGGACCCCCTTCCCCCAAAATTTCAATTTTTTTACCCCTGACCCCCCAACTAGATTCTGAAATATGACCCCCCCTCCCCTCTCCAGAAAATTTTACACTAAATAGGTATAACAGACTATCGCTATGTAGTATTATCTTATAAAAAAAACTTTTATTAAATCTTTAATGGTTTAAAAGTATTTTGCTTCGAACATTGGACCCCACGACCTGACCCCCCTCCAGGTTTTAAAATTTCCACCCCTGGTTTGTTTGTTTGCATAGCCTTTTTTCCACAGGTGATTTGTTCCAGAAGTGCTGCTGCCTTTGCGGGTTGAATTGAAGCCATAGGTCTTCTGCTTTTAATGTGGTGGGATTTTTGGTGCAGTTGAAATGGTGGTGGACATCATGAGGTTTCTGGTTGCATTTTGGGTATTCGTTTTTAATTAGAGGGTTTATTCTTGATTTGTATGAATTTAGATGATGATGAAATCCGAATCTTAGTTGTGACAAGAGTGTTCTTGATTTTCTTGGAAGGTGTTGTTCACTTTGGTGTATTTCAGGGGGTTTGCTTTTTAGTAAAGGATCAGGTTGGAGCTGAGCTAGAGGCTCTTTTACAAAATAGGTGTGAATGTTAGTCTGGATAGCTTTTTCGGTGAGGGTTTGGTTGAAGAAACTTTTGTTGCAGCCAGTTGCTATCCTGATAGCTGAATTTTGTGTTGATTGGAGTTTCTGATAATGGGATTTGGAGAGGTTTGGTGACCATATTGGTGTTCCATAGTTGAGGATGGGTCGCCCTATAGCCATGAAAAAAGAAAGAAGAAAAGAAAAAAGAAAAAGCGGGCGAAAAAAATTAAGCTGAAAAAAATAAAGCGAATTTCGCCTGAAAATGAGAACCAGACAGCTACAGTTTTTTATCACCACAAAATTCCAGGCGCCAATAACACAATATTATATTTTTAATTAATCGTTGGACTGTGTTTAAAATGACAATTATTCATAAATCTGTTACAGGGACGTTCCGAGGGTTTCATTTTTTATTGGGGGGAGGTGGTTGGGGGAGAGCCGTAGGTGAGAACAGTCGAGGAAGCTAGGGGGTGGTTTGGTTATCCGGGGTAAATCGAATTTGGAATTCTAGGAGGGGGTCCCAGGGGGGTCCGGACCCCCCTAACTTTTTAAAGGGGTCGATCCGGGGTGCGACATGGGCAAATTGGTCCGAAATGGGGGGTTAAACCCCAAATCAGGGGCTTAAAATCCGAGAAACGCAAAATACCCATATCGTTTTTTTCTGGAGTGCCTTTTACCCATATCGTTTTTCGATTTTGAAGGGAAAATAGTTAAAAAACGCTAATTTTAGGTCAAAAAGACCTTTAAAAAGCATTTTTGAGCTTTTTATTGCTTAAAACATTTATTTTGACCTCAAACCTTAAGTTTGGAGGCAGTTAGAAGTCATTTTAAAGACATTTTTTTCTTCATTTTTCCAAAATTGGTGGGTTAACCTTTTCTCCCGCCCCCACTTCTGAGTGGGGGGGTTAAACCCCCTTCTCAGAATTTGGAGGGGGTTAAGCCCCCCCCAACCCTCCCCCCGTGCCCATGTATGGGATCAGGTGGGGTCCGGTGTCCAAAGCAAAACACTTTTAAACCATAATAACTTTAATAATTGTTCTTTTTATAGGATAATACTACATTTTATTGAATAAAAAGGTATATTTTGGTATAAAAAGGGTCTAACAGCATGAATATTGCTCAAAATTCACGTTTTTGGAAGAAAATTTAGTAAAAAAAAGTACCAAAAAATTTCCCACGGGGGAGGGGGGGGGGTCAGATTTCAAATTCTAGAGGGTGGTTAGGGGTATAGATGAACACGGCCAAAAAGCTGGGGGGGAGGGGGGTATTTACCCCGGGTAAATCAAATTGAAAATACTAGGAGGGGGTCCTAGGGGGGGTCAAATCCCCCCTAGCTTTCTAGGGGGTCGACCCGGGGTGGAAGATTTTGAAACCTAGAGAGGGTCAGGTGGGGTCCAATTTCCAAAGCAAAATACTTTTAAACCATTAAAGGTTTAAATAATAGGTTTTTTATAAGGTAATAATAGGTTTTTTATTAAATAAAAAGCGATATTCAGGTATAAAAAGGGTGTAAAAACATGAATTTGTGTTAAAAATTTACGTTTTTGGAGGGAAATTTAGTATAAAAAAAGTACTTTTCTCGAGAGGGGAGGGGGGGTCAGATTTTAAAATCTAGAGGGGGGTCAGGCAGGGGTAAAAAATTCGAAAATTTGGGAGGAGGGGGGCCCCTGGATTTTTTTATAGGGGGGCACAAAATTTTGAGGCTAGGGGGGGTGGACCCCACCCTACCCCCCTTGTTCATCTATGGTCAGGGATAAAAAGTTCGGAAATTTGGGGAGAGGGCCCCCTAGATTTTTGTCTTAGAGGGGTCCCAAAATTTCGAGGCTAGGGGGGTGGACCCCACTCTGCGAACCTTTTCTCACCTGATGGGGAGCGCGGATCTTCATACAGAAAAAAATTTAGGAGGGAGGCCTGAAGCCACAGAAATCAAGGTGGAGGCTCCTAAAAATTTCTGAAAAGGTTAAAAAAGCAGAATAATTCTACAGGCTCTCTTAGACTACTCCCAAGCTGGAGTGGAGAAAATCAGACAAAGTAAGCAGGCTCCATTTTTGTACCTATAATTGAAAAAAAAAAATTTATTTTACCAATAGGCAGTTTATAATCGTGGAAAAGGGGTAAATTAGTCAAGAAATCATGTTGGTTTTGGTTTGCTCATCGTTCCATAGAGTTACTATCATACATGAGCATGGGGGTGGGTAGGGTGCACCCTGAGCTTTGAAATTTCGGAACCCATTCTCTAAAAAAAAATCTAGGGGCCCCCCTTTCCCTCAAATTTTTAAATTTTGATACCCTATTCACTCTGGAATTCTAAATCCTGACCCCCTCCCCCCTCTCGAAAAAATTTTAAGTACTTTTTTTATACTAAATTTTCTTCCAAAAACGTAAATTTTAATACAAATTCATCTTTTTACACCCTTTTTATACCTGAGTATCGCTTTTTATTCAATAAAATGTAGTATTTCCTATTAAAAACCTATTATTAAACCTTTAATGGTTTAAAAGTATTTTGCTTCGAAAATTGGACCCCACCTGACCCCCCTCTAGGTTTCAAAATCTTCCACCCCTGATCGACCCCCGTAGAAAGCTAGGGGGTTCGACCCCCCTAGGAACCCCCTCCTAGGTTTGGAAATGTCATTTACCCGGGGTTAATACCCCCCCCCCCCCCAGCTTTTTGACCGTGTTCATCTATGCCCCTGACCTCCCTCTAGAATTTGAAATCTGACCACCCCCATCCCCCTTGGGAAATTTTTAGGTACTTTTTTATACTAAATTTTCTTCCAAAAACGTGAATTTTCATCAATATTCATGCTTTTACACCCTTTTTATACCAAAATATACCTTTTTATTCAATAAAATGTAGTATTATCCTATAAAAAGAACAATTATTAAAGTTATTATGGTTTAAAACTGTTTTGCTTTGGACACCGGGACCGGGACGACTCCCCCCCCGACCTCCCCTGGATTACCCTGAAACATGGGCACGGAGGGAGTTTGGGTGGTTAACCCCCTCCAAATTCTGAGAAGGGGGGTTTAACCCCCCCCCCACTCAGAAGTGGGGGCGGAAGAAAAGGTTAACCCTCCCAATTTTGGAAAAATGAAGAAAAAAATGTCTTTAAAATTACTTCTAACTGCCTCCAATCTTAAGTTTTGCAATAAACAGGGCTTTTTGACCTAAAATTAGCGTTTTTTACCTATTTTCATTTCAAAATCGAAAAACGATATGGGTAAAAGGCACTCCAGAAAAAACGATATGGGTATTTTGCGTTTCTCGGATTTTAAACCCCCTAATTTGGGGTTTAACCCCCCATTTCGGACCAATTTGCCCATGTCGCACCCCGGATCGACCCCTTTAAAAAGTTAGGGGGGTCCGGACCCCCCTGGGACCCCCTCCTAGAATTCCAAATTCGATTTACCCCGGGTAACCAACCACCCCCCTCGCTTCCTCGACTGTTCTCACCTACGGCTCTCCCCCAACCACCTCCCCCCAATAAAAAATGAAACCCTCGGAACGTCCCTGTAACACATTTATGAATAATTTTAGCAATATGTAATGGAACGGAGAC
>JASAMX010022467.1:0-13719 GCA_030248175.1 Microlaimidae sp. YZB2_3
TTTTTTTACTGCGTTTTAATATCCTTTAAGAAATTCCATATGGTCCATTGGTATATAATTAAAACGTAAATTATTAGGTCAAATAAATAAACTGCCAGTTTTACTGTTTTTATAGCTTTTTATAACTTTTTAAAGGATTAGACTTTCATATTAATATTATGGTAAGTGAACGTTTGGGTGGCTGGAGTAACCCCATTTAGCCAAGAAGTTTAGGATTTTAGTATGTGACTGCATCCCTCCGCCAAAACAAATAACCCGGCTTTTTAAATGTGTTTCAAAATTATTTTTGAGGAAACTTCCTTTGAGTCTTTTACACAATTGAATGAAAATCGAAAGGTAAATTATAGATTAGGTAATCTGACCGTAAATATCTTGACTACGTAATTTTATTTGACTTAATCCCTCCACCAAAGAAATAACCTGACAATTTTAATATACTTTAAACAACCTTTTGAAGAATTAGTATTCCAAATTATAGTAAGTGATGGGTCGGGTGACTAGCGTAACTAGTGTTGTGATAACTTTTTAAGATAGTTAACTACTTAATTACCATGATCTTGGCTAAATACTTAACTACCTACTTTCTTTTTTAAAAGTAGTTAACTACCTATTATGACCTACTTTTAAAAAACTAAAGTAGTTAATACAAATAGTTAACAAAGTAGTTACAAAGTAGGCAGAAAAGCAGTTTAAGTAGAGAGGCAGAAAGTAAGTGCTAAAGTAGACAGTCAAATAGTTAGTGTTTTTAAACAAACAATATCTGCGGGGCGCATATATTACAAAAAAAAACTTAGCTGTTTGAAATAAAATGTAACAGCATGTATATATCTATGGTAATTTACACGCGCAGAGTGTCTTCAATAAAAAAAGTAGTTAGTGAAGTAGTTGGTAAAGTAGACAGTCAAATAGTTAGTGTCTTTACACAAACAATATCTTCAGGGCGCATATATTACAAAAAAAACTTAGCTGTTTGAAACAAATTGTGACAGCATGTATATATCCATGGTAATTTAGACGCGCAGAGTGTCTTCAATAAAAATCCATATCTGGGCACTTAACAGTGATTTTATACAAACGGTGCTTTACAATTTATGAACTGAATTCAAATTGTAGTAATGCTTTAATTAAAGTTTTTA
This sequence comes from Microlaimidae sp. YZB2_3, assembly GCA_030248175.1. Classification (NCBI taxonomy): domain Eukaryota; kingdom Metazoa; phylum Nematoda; class Chromadorea; order Desmodorida; family Microlaimidae; species Microlaimidae sp. YZB2_3. Next base: position 1,137 of record JASAMX010022467.1, read on the forward strand.
AAAAAATACGTCATAAAATAGATGGTTGATATAAATCATTGAAATAAATCATAATTAGACTATCTTTGATTACTTCTTTTAGTTAAAATAGAACAAAAATCTGTTGGTTTTTATTTGATCTAGTGTAAAATAGGAACTTTTTTATGAAGTTTTTAAATAAAAAAAAGCAAAAAAAATTATATATTTTTTGGAAATGGATTGATCATATTAATTGTGAATCCAATCTACGGTTTAAAAATGTTTAAGTTAAAAAAGTATTTGGAAGCAATCATAATTTTGTTATAAAATAAATAGTGAACTAGGGGTCAGTCATAAACTCTTGTTTTTATTAAAGGTGAACTGCAGAGTTAAACCTTTTGTCTTTGATTTCTTAAACTCCTTTCCTGCCCCCAATAGCTCACAAAAATTTTTTCAACAAAATATCTCCAGTGGTTCAGAAGTTATGACCCCCCAAAAATGGCGTTTTTGACAATTCTGTACATGGAAGATTGCTCAATAGGTATACGTTACAAATTATGCACTCAAAAAAGCGGCTACTTTCTACTTTAATTTGATACCTTGATCGTTAAGATTGGTGCAGTATTTGTCAAGATATTGCATTTCTACTACAAAAAACCCGCGACTATTTTGCTAAATAAACCAAATGATGGCAGCAATTTGATGAAGTTTGCCCATCATTTTGCGGTCACTTCGTATTTGTAGCAAAAAAAATCGCGGGTGTTTTGTACGGGAAACGCATTATCTTGACAAATACTGCACCAATCATAACGATCAAGGAATCAAATTAAAGTAGAAAGTAGATAGACGCTTTTTTGATGATAATTGTAACGAAAATCATTATACCCATTGAGTAAGCTTTCATGTACATAATTTTTATCAAAAAAAACGCCATTTTTGAGGGGGAAGGGGGGTCATATAACTCACATATAAACCACTGGAGATATTTTTGTGCGAAAAAATCTTTGTCGGCTATTGGGGGGCAGGGGTAAAGTTTTCACAAAAAACATGAAAATCGAAGCCAAAACGTTCGACTTTGCACCACACCTTTAAACAAAATTTGCACTCTCTCTCCCCGCTTCCATTGCTTAACAAAGATGATATAAATGCGACAAAAATTGTTAATATATCGTCTTTTTTTGGAAAATCCACCCCAAGTGGGTTATTAAGTTTAAGTTTTTAAGTTAACTTTACAATAAATTAATTTTTTTCTTGTAAAAAACTTTCTTAATTTTAACTAACTATATTATATTTCAACATATTATTCAACATATTATTCATCATATATTTCAACATATTTCAATTAATCTAGCAGTCTAAAAAGTATTTTTAAACATAAATAGCTAGCAAAAAATCAATAAAATATGGTAATAGTTATTTGTTAAAGGCATGAAAAAGTATTTTTTACATTAAGAAAATTGAATCTTTTTAATTCTACAAAGATTTTAATATAAGTATATATTTAGTTAAAAAGATTACCTACTTAATTACCTAGTTAACTACCTTACTACTTAACTACCTAGTTAAAAAATTTTAAAGGTAGTTAACTACCTACTTACTACCTACTTGTGATTTGATTTAACTACTTAACTACCTACTTATAATTTTAAAAGTTAACTACCTACTTAACTACCTACTTTTGATTTTTGGCTAACTATCAAACACTAAGAATAACCCCAATCAGTGGAGTGCCCAGAATTTCATTTTAGGGGGGAGGGGAGGGGGCGGTCATTTAATTTTAAAGGGAGGGGTTTTTTTTTTTGGTTTTTTGTTTTTGGTCATGGTAAGTTTTTTTAATTTAATAAATTAATAGTTTTTAATAAAGAAATAGAATCAAATGTTAAATCGTTTTTTGTCATCATTCAAAACTCTTCAGCTATTTCTTCTGTTACTAAATAAGAAAAACAAAACAGAGATTTTACAAACATTTTCTTCTCAGGTTCGTTGTAAAGAGTTTTTAAGTCTACGTAGCGTTTATTCTACTGTTTTATATTTAGGGATAAAACACTTATGAACTGCGTTCTAATGTCGTATATAAATTTTCATATAGTGTCTGCGAACCACTTTTGTGGTGTACTACCCGCCACTTGGGCATTAGAATTTTTGGAAAATAATAGGTATTTTATCCAAAACTAATTGGAGTATTGTTTCAGAGACTTATCTTATTGGTATCATGTTTAGTTGTGATAATTAGCTGATCAGCCTTGTTTTACTGTTTTTGTGTAATTGCTTCTTGTGTCTAATTGATTTTTTGTTTAAAGATAAAAGAATCAATTTGTATAGATAGGGACAAGCCAGTTTTAAATAAAAATGTTTAAAGCACTGAGTATATTTTTATTTTAATTTGTAATCACAATATTTTAAACATTTTTTATTTCTTTTGTATTGTTCGATGTTTTAGTAGTGTATTTTGTTAATTGCCATGCTCTTGTTTTGTATGTGTACAGGTATGTTTAAGTGCGCGCAGTTTTATTTAAACTAGTTTTTCATTTTCCGCATTCTTCTGTGTGTTTTCATTTTTTTTATATTCTTCTGCTAGTAAAATTATAATGTTTTATCCTTTTATTATCTTTTTATTGTAATTTACTTATTCTAAGTTTTGTAGTATTTTTTAATTTGATTATTTCTTATATACTAGGATCTTTTGACTTATTTGTTTTGAAAATTCGCATAGCGTTTTATGTATTTAAATTATATTTAGCTTACTTCTATTTCATATTATTCACATTTCCAATGTTTCATTTCTACTTTTAATCTAACTTAGTATGTTTTATCTTTCATTTGTAATTTGCTTATTCTAAAGTTTTTATTGCATTTTCTTATATTTTTATTTATTTAGATTTTTCTTAATTGTATTATAAATTCCAATATTAGTTGGGAAATTTTGGTATTTTACTTTTTTATAAATTTTTATTTCTCTAATCAGAAATAGAGAACCGCAGAGCAGTCAAACTTTATATTTATGTGAAATAAACGTTTTATCTTTGGTGCTATTGCTTTATCACCTTAGAATTTTTTTAGCTTTAAAATGTCATATAGTATTGGTGATCACGTCATATAGGCTTTGAGATACGTTGTCAGAGGAGCAGCGGCAAAACAGGGCTTCAAAATGAAGGTGTGAATATGGCTAAAAGAATGCCGGGCGGGCTTCTTACTTGAAAGGCGCGGGCGCGTTATTAGACCTAAATGACGGCGTCCATTTATGCGCGTGGTGTCCTTTGATGCGCATGGGATTCCTTCCCTTTAGAACAATGGATTTTGACCAGGGTGTATCAAAATTTTTATTTCCCCCGGGAAAATTTATAGTTAAAATTTTAAATGTTTTTAGGTCTAATATTGATTTTTATATACTAAAAAAGCCTATTAAGACTAAAAATTGTATTTAACAGTTTTTTACTAATAACCTGTATTTTGACAGTAAATAAAAAATTTTACTTCTGAATTGGTGGGGAGATTGGGGGGATGGAGGGGGGTCAGCCTGAATAGGAATATCAGGCCAGACCGGTTGAAAGCTTTGGGGGGGGGAGGGAGCCCCTTTGAATTTTTTTAATTTTTTTTGAATAAAACAAAATGGCGGCCTATTTTTAAAAAATTTAAGAGAGTAGTGAACCACAGGGTTGCACCCTTAGTTTCCTTTGCCCCGCGCCAATCGAAACGTGTTGTGGTAACTATATTTGTTACTGTTATGATGGGTTCAATTGCCCTGATCTAAAGAATCATCTTTAAAGGCAATCAGGAATCACTCAGGAATCCGAAAGTACCATTTTTTGGGGTGCATGGTGCTTTCACCCCTGCGGAAAAGCGAAATGTAAGGTATAAAGATTTGGTAGTGAAACATGGGGTTTCCTAAGGCGTTCCCCAGCTAAAACGTTTTTTAGCAACTCCGGTTGCTAATGTTTTGCTGGATTTGTATGCCATGATGTCAGAATCAGCATTAAAGACAATCATTCAAGGTTCTGCCAGCTCCCACCTATTGGGTTGCGGGGTGAAAAGCCTCGTTCAAACGCTAAATCTAACCTATAAAAATCTGGTAGTAAACCATGGGGTAGCACCTTAAATATCCAAAGGCCACTGCCAGCTAAAAAAATTTTAAGCAACTCTGTTTGCTACTCTTTTAAACAACATTAAAACTTACCTATCTGATTTAGTTCCCTTGGTGCGCCGGCATCCACAAAAAAAACAGGTCTTAAAATTTTAAAAGGATCATAGCTTTGGTATGGAGTAAACAATTTTTTGAAAATGTGTAGACTTCGAAATTTTTGTTTTTCTTCATTCATACGATACCAAGAAAAGTTTTGCCTTATATTTAGCTATAAAAAAACAAAAAAACAATATTTTTTACTTCAAAAAAGTCAAACAGGTCATTATTATTGCACCAAAAAAAGCGTTATTAAATATTTTTGTCAGATATCCAGCAGGCAAACACTGGGTCAAACAGAAAAAAATTGCAGGGCGACCCAGCCATCGGTTAGGCCCAATTTTTGGCGAGCCAAGCCGAGTCAGGTCATAAAATCTTGGCTTGCTTACAGCTTAGTTTTCTGATTATATTTTAGAAAACGTAGTTTTTACTTAAGAAAAACATAACTTTTATACCTCTTTATAGTATTCAGAGAATAATTGGTCATCCAAAATCCAATCAGGATAAGCAGCAATAACATGGACACGTTTAACCTGAAAATGGTTTAAAACTATTAAACTTTTGTTTGAGGGAATAAAAGTCGTAGTAAATAAAAAAATGAATGGTATAACTTTGCAATAAAAAAACAATTTATATATACTGCCTGCGTCAAAGGCAGTTGTACCTGTTTCCTGCCTGCTTTAGTCTTCTGGAAGCAGGTTCAAGAGCAGTTTTTCTGGGGTATGCTACAATATATATATATATATATATATATATATATATATATATATATATATATATATATATATATATATATATATATATAATCTTACCATATGTAACCATGACTAACGTTGGCAATAATTTTATATTCAGATTAAATTGTAGCATACCCCAGAAAAAACTGCTCTTCAACCTGTCTCCAGAAGACTAAAGTAGGCGGGAGGCAGGTAAACTGCCTTCGACGCAGCTGGGAGAAAGAGTGGAGGCAGGTAGGGAGGCAGCTAAAACTTGTGTTTAAATAAACTTAAATAGAGGCGTGTGCATTTAACACACATTGAGTGTTGCATTTATCATTCCAATATTTATTTGCCCACATAAATTTTCTAAAAAGATTTGGTTTACAATAAAACTTAAATAGAGGCGTGTGCACTTAACAACATCGAGTTCATATCAATACAAACATTACTTGCCCAAAATTTTATAAAAAGATTTGGTTTAAAAGAAATAAAAATGTTTAAAACTTGTGATTACAAATTAAAATAAAAATAACTCAGTGCTTTGAACATTTTTATTTAAAACTGGCTTGTCCCTATCTATACAAATCGATTCTTTTATCTTCAAACAAAAATCATTGGACGCGGAAGCAATTATACAAAATCAGTAAAACAAGGCTGATCAACTAATTTATCACAACTTAAAACATGATCATAGATAGGTGAAAATTTTTGAACAATAATTTTATTAGTTTTGAATGAAATACCTATATTTTCCAAAATTCTAATGCCCAAGTGGCGGGTAGTGCACCCGAAATAAGTGGTTTTACAGACACTACATGAAAATTTATATAAGACATTAGAACGCAGCTTCATAAGTGTTTTATCCCTAAATATAAAACAGTCAGATAAACGCTTAGTAGACTTAAAAACTACTTTCAAACGAACCTGAGGAAAACAAAAAACGTTTTAACCTTTGTTGCTATTGCTTTATTAAAAACGATTAATTTATTAATTTAAAAAAACTGACCATGACCAAAAACCAAAAACCAAAACAAAAAACCCCTCCCTTTAAAATGAAATGACCGCCCCCTCCCCTCCCCCCTAAAATGAAATTCTGGGCACGCCACTGAATGGGGTTATGCTTAGTGTTGTGATAGTTAGCCAAAAATCAAAGTAGGTAGTTAAGTAGGTAGTTAACTTTTAAACTTAAGTAGGTAGTTAAGTAGTTAAATCAAATTACAAGTAGGTAGTAAGTAGGTAGTTAACTACTTAAAATTTTTTAACTAGGTAGTTAAGTAGTAAGTAGTTAAGTAGGTAATTAAGTAGGTAATCTTTTAACTAAATATATACTTATATTAAAATCTTTGTAGAATTAAAAATTCAATTTCTTAATGTAAAAAATACTTTTTCACATTTAACAATTAAATATTTCCATATTTTATTGGTTTTTTGCTAGCTATTTATGTTTAAAAATACTTTTAAGACTGCTAGATTAATTGAAATATGTTGAAATATATGATGAATAATATGTTGAATAATATGTTGAAATATAATATAGTTAAAATTAAGGAAGTTTTTTACAAGAAAAAATTAATTTATTGTAAAGTTAACTTAAAAACTTAAACTTAATAACCCACTTGGGGTGGATTTTAAAAAAAAGACGATATATTAACAATGTTTGTCGCATTTATATCATCTTGTTAAGCAACGGAAGCGGGAGAGTGCAAATTTTGTTTAAAGGTGTGGTGCAAAGTCGAACGTTTTGGCTTCGATTTTCATGTTTTTTGTGAAAACTTTACCCCTGCCCCCAATAGCCGACAAAGATTTTTTCACCAAAATATCTCCAGTGGTTTATAAGTTATATGACCCCCCCTTCCCTCAAAAATGGCGTTTTTTGAAAATTATGTACGTGAAAGCTTACTCAATGGGTATAATGATTTGAGTTACAAATTATGCATTCAAAAAAGCGTCTATCTACTTTCTACTTTATTTTGATTCCTTGATCGTTAAGATTGGTGCAGTATTTGTCAAGATAATGCGTTTCCCGTACAAAACACCCGAGATTTTTTTTGCTACAAATACGAAGTGACCGCAAAATGATGGGCAAACTTCATCAAATTGCTGCCGTCGTTTGTTTTTTTTAGCAAAATAGTCGCGGGTTTTTTGTACCAGAAATGCAATATCTTGACAAATACGGCACCAATCTTAACGATCAAGGTATCAAATTAAAGTAGAAAGTAGCCGCTTTGTTGAGTGCATAATTTGTAACTTATACCTATTGAGCAATCTTCCATGTACAGAATTGTCAAAAACGCCATTTTTGGAGGGTCATAACTTCTGAACCACTGGAGATATTTTGTTGAAAACATTTTTGTGAGCTATTGGGGGCAGGAAAGGAGTTTAAGAAATCAAAGACAAAAAGTTTAACTCTGCAGTTCACCTTTAATAAAAACAAGAGTTTATGACTGACCCCTAGTTCACTATTCATTTTATAACAAAATTATGATTGCTTTCAAATACTTATTAACTTAAACATTTTTACACCGTACATTGGATTCACAATAAATATGATGAATCCATTTCCAAAAAAATATATAATTTTTTTGCTTTTTTTATTTAAAAACTTCATAAAAAAGTTCCTATTTTACACTAGATTAAATAAAAACCAACAGATTTTTGTTCTATTTTAACTTAAAGAAGTAATCAAAGATAGTCTAATTATGATTTATTTCAATGATTTATTTCAACCATCTATTTTATGACGTATTTTTTAAAAACTTTAATTAAAGCATTACTACAATTTGAATTCAGTTCATAAATTGTAAAGCACCGTGTGTATAAAATCGCTGTTGAGTGCCCAGATATGGATTTTTATTGAAGACACTCTGCGCGTGTAAATTACCATGGATATATACATGCTGTCACATTTTGTTTCAAACAGCTAAGTTTTTTTTGTAATATATGCGCCCTGAAGATATTGTTTGTGTAAAGACACTAACTATTTGACTGTCTACTTTACCAACTACTTCACTAACTACTTTTTTTATTGAAGACACTCTGCGCGTGTAAATTACCATAGATATATACATGCTGTTACATTTTTATTTCAAACAGCTAATTTTTTTTTTGTAATATATGCGCCCCGCAGATATTGTTTGTTTAAAAACACTAACTATTTGACTGTCTACTTTACTACTTATTTTTATGCAAGAATTCTTATCCATGTGGTTTTATCAATTGGTGTGTTAAAAATTTCTTAACAAAGCCCTGCGCATAGACAACAGTTTATCATGTACATTTGAGAGATTGTCAATGTGTATTGTTTTACCCTATACTGGTTTATGTTCCTTACATGTTAGCGCTTAATTAAGAAAATTGTTTTATCGTTTTTTACTTCAGATTAGGCTTAGGATAGTTTTTAAAAATTTGCGATGTGTTTTAGCTTTTTTCGTTTAAGGACAAAATACCTTTTGAACTGAAATCCAATATTGTTTATAAATATCAGTGTAGTGGCTGCAATGCCACTTATAGTGGGGAATCCACCCGTCATATTGGTACTCGGATTTTGGAACATATAGGTATTTTGTGCTTAATGAAAAAATCGGTTATACCCGAGCAATTCGCAATATTTGATCATTAACGTGTAATAGTTTGTCTGTTAAGCCTAGTTTTACTGATTTTTGTGTTTTAACATCTGATTCTAATAAGTTTCGTCTTAAAATTAAGGAAAGCCTCTGTATTAAAAATGTAAGCCTGTTTTAAATAGGAATAATGCAAGCACTGAGCTATTTTGTTTCTAGTGTTGTCTTTTTTTCTGGTACATATTTTTTTATTCTACTTTTTTTTCTCTCTTTTTTTGCTCTTTAATAGTATGTTTTAATAATATTGTAATTTCCATATTATGTGTAATGACAATTAAGGTTTTTTGTAATTTTCAAAAATTTAGATATGTATTACTGATGATGGATCCCAGTGTTATCTGAAACGTCTTATACCTATATACTCAATAAACGTTTTAACTTTACTTTTTATTGCAATAATAGAAAACTTTCCTGATGCCTTCCAAAGCCCCCCTTAATTTTTGAAAACGTTAAGAAAGCAGGAATAAACATATTTATCATCAATAAACCTTTTTTTATCCAGGTGAGACTGGAAGTGCTAAGTGCTTAAGAAAATACGTGATTCACAAAATCTCCAAAGGCTGGTTCAGATTTACAATGGAGTGAGTGACAAGTGACTGCACGTTCCACACACGTTTATACCCTTACATTCTCACTTGTCATTGCGGTAGGAACGCATTGCCACTTGTCATGTCAAAAAGATTGAAATGTCACCTTATGAATTAGTCACAATCTTTAATATCAATAATAATTCGCACATATGCGTACATTATACAAAAATATTGTCAGTTAGTGCAGAATTAAATATTCTTTATGCCATAAGGATTTTTAAAAAAGGTAGAAAAACTCTAATTTTAAGTAAAATAAAATACATTTAAATTTAAATACAATTTCAAAATTTAAATGTAAATACATTTATATCTTCCTAAAACTTTTAAAAAAGTCCTGGAAATGGCTCATTTTTGACCTACGCCCAAGGGATGTACGCAGGGTTTTATTTTCAGGAATGGGGGCGGATTTCAGCACAAAAAAATATTGGGGGGGGAGGTGGAATTTTTGAAATGGTGAAAAAAGCGGATAAACGTATAGAAAGCTGTATAATACACTGTTTTTGGCCTAATAACGTATTATATAGTGTTTTTAGCGGTAAAAACATATTTTCTTAGTTAAAAATTACATTAGCACACATTGGCAAAGCCTGGATTTCACAAAAAAAGGAATTTATTATTATTATTATTAATGATCAGATAACAGAATTAATATTATACTAAGCATATATATATATATATATATATATATATATATATATATATAATGATCAGATAACAGAATTAATTTTATACTAAGTATAGTCTATGCATAGTTTAATTCATACTGTTTTCATCATTTCATTGTATTTTTTTTCTCTTTTTCTATTTTTTTTCTTTTTTTTTCATCAACAACATCAAATCTGCGACTTAATTGCCGCCAATATGAATTACAATTGTAACTAATTATCACTGAACATAGCTATCTGATATGACTTTAAAGGCTCAAAAAGAGCGCTTATTTAAGTCAGTTTTAAAACTTTTCTTGAATGCATCCAAAGAATCGACAGTTACTTGAGATGGAAGTAGATTGTTCCAAGGTGTAACCACCCTATTTGCAAAAGAAAATTTCCTTGCATTAATTCGGCAGTCTTCCATTGTCAATTTAAATGGATGACCACGGGTGGGCTGCAAGTTAAACTTAAAAAAATCATTGGCTTGCAAATTGTTTAAGCAATGTATAATTTTATAGCACTCATATAAATCAATTTTGTCTCTTCAATCTTTTAATCTTTCTAAACCTAGGTAATTCAGTCTATGTTCATAACCAACAGGTAACAACTTGCATTTATAAAACAAACGTCTAGTGAAATTTTGTTGCACTTTTTCCAAAATTCTTATATCCTTTTGTAAATATGGGTTCCAAACTGCACTAGCATACTCCAGAATTGGTCTAACATAGGACTTATATGCTCTGAGAAAATTATTTCTAGAGTTTGAATTGAATGTTCTAAAAATTAGTGATGTCACTCTCATAGATTTTTCTGCTGTGATTTCACAGTGTTTAGAGAATTTCATATCATGGGATATATAAACACCTAGGTCACGCACCAATTCTGTAGTTGCAAGTAGGTTATTACCAAGCTTATATTTACAAATTAACTCTTTGCTATGATTTCGAATATGAAGAACTTCACATTTGTGGTTAGATAACTGCAATTGCCAGTCTTGTGACCAGCTTTGTATTCTATCTAAATCTTGCTGAAGTCTCAAGGTTTGAATGTGGTAATCTTTAGATGAAGATTTTACAAACAACTTTATATCATCTGCAAAGAGTCTAATTTGTGAGAACTTAACACAATCAACAATATCATTAATATATACCAAAAACAAAAATGGACCTAAAACAGAACCCTGAGGAACTGAACTTCTTACAGGAAATGATTTAGATACTGAGTTAATAATTACAACTTTAATTTCCCGCCCAACTAAAAATTCTTTTATCCATTTTAAAAATTTACCAGAAACACCATATTTTTCTAGCTTATATAACAATTTTTGATGTGACACGGTGTCAAAGGCCCTGGCAAAATCCAAGTAAATGACATCAATTAGAAATTTATCTTTTAGTGCTAGCGTCCACTCATTAAAAGCTTCCAACAGCTGTGTTATTGTAGAACTTTTTGCCTTAAAACCATGTTGAAACCTTGACAAAATGATATGGAAAAAGACAAGCAGTTCTTCTTTGACAAGCTGTTCCATTAGTTTACAAGAAAAAGATGTAAGTGAAATTGGACGATAATTTTCTTTTAGGCTTTTAGTGCCTTTTTTAAACAGTAAGTTTAATAAAGCTATTTTCCAATCAAGTGGTAATTCTCCAAAATCAAAAGACATCTGAAAGATTATTGCCAAAGGTTCAGCAATAACTTTAGCCAAGCGTTTTAAAAAGTAAGCTGGCAAACAGTCAGGTGTTCGAGACAATTTGTTTGGGAGCTTTTTTAGGGCCTTAAATACCTTTTTTGTGGTAAATACCATGTTGTCCAACTTTCCAATGTTTTGTGGATTAAAATTTGGCAAAGTATTATCAGTAAAAACAGAAGCAAAATAATTTCCAAAAAGTTCAACTATGCATAAGTCTATGCATAGTTTAATTCTACTGTTACATTATTTCATTTTTCTTTTTTTTTCTTTCTTTTTCTTTCTTTTTTTTTCTTTTTTTTCATCAACAACATCAAATCTGCAACTTAGTTGCCGCTAATATAAAATAAATTCTAACAAAATATCAACAAACATAGCTATCTGAAATGACATTAAAGGCTCAAAAAGGGCGCTTATTTAAGTCAGTTTTAAAACTTTTCTTGAATTTAGAGACCTTTCAGTTTCAGACCCACCCACATTGTAAACCAAAGGACAAGAGCAGCATCTCGACTCCATGTTTTTTAGGGTACCTACCTATATAAAAAAATGCGAGCCAATGCTATAGGCGGCTGGAAAATTTAGAAGGGGGGAGGTACATAAATCAATCAATATGATAGTTTGTTTTGCTTTCTGTGTAGTACTTATTACTTATAAAAATTTGAAATATAAAAGTAAAACTAACTTTGAAATAACATTAGCATTAGGCAAGATAAATAGCGAGATATATGTATGATGTACACAACTATAGAAAGTGACTGCTGAGCAAAGCGAAGCGGAAAAATTTTTTTGGTTTTTGGGGGTCAATTGTGGTACTAAAATTATTTTATAATTTGCCGCCCAGGAATTAGCAAGGCGCTAGAAAGTTTTGAGTTTTTGGCCTCTTGAAACCCCGAAATTTTACTATCTGGCGACCATTTTGGGGGGGGGTGCGGGGTGCCCGCCCCTCCCGTCCAACCACTATCCTTATTTTTTGTATCCCTATCCGAACGTTTTGGTGGGGGGAGGGCGGCCGCCCCATTGCCCCGCTTTGCCCCCCTGGTTACATCCCAGGTTAAACTTACCTTTTCAAAATTTGGGCGGGTAACCCAACCCCTTTACCTTCTGTATTTATGTGAGTGTGTGTAACCCCCTCCCCCACCCAACTTTGCTCTGCAATCTATGTCTAGTACTAAAAACGCTACACTC
>JASAMX010022468.1:0-85886 GCA_030248175.1 Microlaimidae sp. YZB2_3
AATTCTAATCGGCACCACTGGAGCCTAGAAGTTCACATTGGGTTTAAAATTTTGGAGCTAGGCGCTACCTGGCTCCTGAGTATACGGAACCACGCCAGATATTCACCACGAGTCCTGCGATTCCCCACTGGGCTATAAGCCCGCCCGTCTAATATCCTTAAAAGCGACTATTAAAAAGCCGTACCTCCGCGCCCCATAGCCAGGGTATTTCGGCTCCCGCAGTTCGTCCAGCATCTGCTGCAGGACAGGCTGTTCGTGTTTGGGGGCGTGGTCCCGCAACTGCTTGTCCAACTTCGTCGTCGTGTCATAGGACTTCTGACGAGCGCCCAGTTCAGCTTGGAACTCCTAAACAAAATTATGTACATAATTTAGTTGTAAATTAATTCCTTTTTTAATATGCTTTATTGTTTGTGCGAATGAAAGTTAGTATTAGTAAACAAATTATTTACTTTTTAAGTTTTCTCGCGTTACTTACTTTATGGCGGTCCAGTTGCTCTTTAATTTTCTCGGGATTACTGGCTGTTTGTTTGTTCCTTTTGCGTGTCCAGCCATTCTTTGCTTTGCTCCAGCCACTTGCACAGGCCCTCCCACGATAGTAGAAATCTTTGGCCTGAAATAAAATTAAAAGTTGTTACACTTACACACGCCACGGCACGCTACTTTTACGAATAACATTTGATTATCATTAATTCATTAATAGAAATAAAATTGTAGATTGCTGTCAAATGCTGCTACAGTTAATAAAATGTCGTTTGCTCGCAACCAGCTAATTCTAGCGCTGTATAGCTACTAAACCTCCAGACCTACCCTAATTCTGGATCTGCCTCATCACTGCCCATTAAAGGGGGCCTACCTCTATGTATCCAGGGTGTCCAGGGCTTTGGTGCGGTCGGAGGAGCGTGAGACGATTTTGTCGAATCGGTGTTTGGCGTGTACGAGAAGATTCTTAATCGGGATCCGGTCTTTGGTTTCGCAGCGGTACTGAATAGTCGTACCCTTGTTGTTCAGCACGTTGAACTCTTCCCGTTTAGCTTGCACTTCGTCTTGGAATACCTTAAATACCCGTTCCGTTGTTTTAGAAATTAAATGTATTTTAACTGTTTTGTATTCTTTAAACTCGCCATGAAAAATGCTGAAAAAATGAGCACAAAGAAAGAGCAATTTATTGCCGGACGTATGTTTTGGAAAGAAAGGTATTAGTCCTCCGAGGTGAACGTATGTGAAATTTACCCACGTTCTATAATTTTAGTTGGCGCCCCCAGGGCGCTCCCGTGTCACCTATGATATTATATTTTGTACATTTCAGTTTCTTCAAAGATTCAAGAAATATCTTTTTCTTCCACTATAAACGCTTTTTCCACGCGCACTCCAGAAACGTACAATAAGCAACTACACAGAAAATGACGCCTACTTTATGGTTTTCCATTTGTTCGCCGAGACCGTCCAACAGCCTCGAGGCCTGTTGTGGAAGAGAGTTCAATTTCGTCTCCGCCTCAGTTAGCCACTCGGTGAAATCGGAAATGGTGGTGAAAAGACGGTGAAATTCTTCCGCGTCTTTCAAAGCTGTTTCCAGCTTTTTCTAAAGAAAATGTTACTGTTCTTTTTCCATCAAATTCGGTTCAATGAAAAGTTAATTTTTCTTCCATGAATTGAGATTAGATTATTATATAATAAAAAATTCAAAAGTATAAGTTTTTTCAAAATTCATCAAAGGAAAAAATTTTGTGGAGTAGTATTGTTAATTCGAGCTGTCATACACAAGCAGCATTTTTTAGAATAAATTTACCCTTTCCAGTAATGATTTTAAAAACAGAGTCAATCAATGTTCATGTTTTAAAAGTAAATGAAATGTTTAAAAAATATATCACACTTAAAAATGTGCCCTTATCCTGTTTCGGTAATGTTTCAAAAACATAATGGTAAAAAAAAAATCTATATCCCACTTCAATATGACTAAGGCATGAAAGGCTTAACTTATTTTTCCCACATCAATAAAAAACAACAAAATAAAGTCACCCGACCTTGTAATGATATTAAAAACACAAGCAATGCTCATAATGTTTTAAAAATAGAACGAATAATGTGTCTTTATCCTGTATCGGTAACGTTTTCAAAACTTAAAACTATACTTCAATATTATCGCCATTACCACCACCAAGTTTCTAAACCTATTATTGTTTCCACAGCAATAAAAATGTTATGTTCCCCTTCCCCATCCCAGTCTTGTTTTAAGCCCCAAATTTATTTTCAAAAAAGCCAGCATACCTTCCTTCCTGTCTCTGGCTTTGGTCTGTAAATTTTCTTACTTCCTCCGTACGTTGTCCACTTGCTGACCGACAGCGGAGTGTTCGCTAGAGCTCTGAGTGTGCTCGTTCCCTTGAAAGATGGACTCCTCGATATCTGGACGACATCTGTCCACTTCTTCTTTTAACACCTACAATTAACAAAATTCTTTTTTGCACCATTTTTAAACTTTTTTAGCATAATAATAGAAAAAAACACAAAATTCTCACAAAAATGTAGATAGTTTAGATTTTTTACAGATTATTTACTTGTAATACAATATAAATAAATTAAAATAAAAAAATATCCAAATAAAAAAAATCTAAATGAAATACCAGGAAGTCTTCCAGTTGCATATGGGCCGTTTCTGGCAATCCACCGGTGGGTTTGGTGTTAGAGAGTTGCTCGTCCATATCTTCCATCCAAATTAGCCACTTTTGCAACTGACCGCCTAAATTACCAACTGGTTAACCTACTCCATAAAAAAGTAAAAAACAATTCAAAATAATAATAATTTATTAATAAATAGTTTAATTCACCTAATTTTAATAAAAAAGTTACACTAATTTTAACAAACAATTTTATTTAACTAAATTAAAGTTCAATTACCGAAGCTCTCCGCGTCGGAGCGACACGCTTCCAGCTGGGCCAATTTCTCCGCTAGGTGTCTCTGCAGGGCCTCCCAGTTCTGGTTGAGGGTGTCCAACTTCCTCTGGGTTGCTCGCGGGTTCTCGGCGGAATGTGAGAGGAGGAGCTTTCGCCCGGCGTCGTTCAAGGTGTCCACGCTTCGCTGGTGGGCCATCACATCGTTGGAAAGCACCTAAACACAGCGTGTTTACTCAATACGATAAAATAAGTGAAAATCGGCCTTAAATACTCGTAACTATTACTCTTTTTTACGTTGATTTTACACTTATTTTGACTTTTTGTCTCTTAGTAACTACGATTAAGTTTACACAGACCTAAGTCTCGTAAAAAAAGAGATGAAGTCCCAATAACCCATTACAATATTATCCTCCCCATCCCCAATGAACAATATCAACCATTTCTCACCTTGTGTTTAGCCAGCTGGATTTCTGTCTGCCGCAGGTCGCCCGGGGCGGGTGCGATCTCCTCGCAGGTCTTCTCGCTCTTGTCCATCCAGTCCAGTAGTTGGTCCATGGCCTGTTCCAACTGGCCCATTTCAAGCAAGGCTTTTTCCAGACGCTGTTGCCGTTCTCCGAGGGCGGCGGAAATCCGGTCCCAGCGGCGGTTCAGGTCTTGGACCGGACGCCGCGCCGCCATAGCCTGGTCTGGAGCCGTCCCGTCCGTCAGCTGCATTACCTGAAACACAATACTGTTGTCGTGATGTTTTAGAAGTACCATGCCCCCTTTCGCTCAAGCATGAATTGTCACAAATACCGTTGTTGTAGTGACGTTTGAAAAAGGTACGGGGTCTTTAGAGCCACAAGTAGGGAAGAACTTGGAGCCATCGGAAATTTTTGGGAACTTGGAGCCAGGAGCAATAGGAACTTGGAGTCTTTAAGAAAAAGTTGATTTGGGATTAGATTTAGGTTTCTCTTAGGCTTAGGTAAACTTTTTAGCGATTTTTACTTACGGCTCCAAGTTCCCCACCTACGGAAGTTTTTTTTTCGGCTCCAAGTTCCAGCCCTAAATTTCCAAGGCTCCATCGACCCTAAATCTTCAGAAGTATCTTACTCTACTCTGGCTCCGTACTTCCCCAGTCACAGCATCCGTATAATTAATACCGCTATATTCCGCACCTGCTGACTCAGTTGCTCCTTTTCTACAGCTTTGGCCTCGAATTCAGACTTGAACTCTTCCAGTTCCGTCAGCTGGTCTCGGATTTCATCCAGAGTCACGCCGACGGGGGAGAAGTTGGTCACACGATTTTCGGCTGACTCGAGCCATTCCAAAATTTTCCTAAAGCAAAAAAATTAGAAAAAAACTAACAGCAAAATGGATCAGGGAACCAACATAAGATTTTCCAGTTTATGACTCAACAAATCAACATTTTGCGTTTTGGCATTCATTTCTGAATTTTGATAATTTTGCAACATTCTGCCAAAAAATTCGTGCTAAGTTCTGCTAACGAATCATTTTTTTAATTAAACACCTCAGGAAATTAAAAGACTTAACAAACACCTAAAAATCATGAATACATTTCAAAGCGGTGAATCGGTCGCTCAGGTGGGTCCTCAAGATATTTTTGTCACTCTCAAAAAGTTCACTCATTCAAAAAAAAAAAAAAAAACAAAAAACGTTAACACTACACACATTATGATTGAATCCAAACGGTTGAATACCTGAGTATATCGTGGAAGTCCATGGCCCTCTCCATGGCCTCTACCAGATCCGCGTTCCGCTTGTGGAAGAGTTGGGTTACGGTGTCCCAGTCCCCGTCCAAGTCCTGCATCCGCTGTTCCACTTCTGGACGCTCGCTGAAACCGACAAGATCCAACAGCTGCTGTCCCACCTGCTTTACGGCGTCCACTTTAGGCGCCTGCGCCTGCAGCTCGCTAGCGATCACCTACAATTCCAACAGTTCCCGTTATAACAATGTTTTAAAAGTCGGGTATCGTATAAAAATGGACCTGAAACTAAAATCTTTAAAACCTGCTATTTTGTTTAGGTTTATACCATTTTAACAACGCGTTCAACAAATCAATCAATCAATACATCCTTAACCATACAACAGTAAGACCGTAATACTAAAGTGTTAATAAAATCAATTAATAAATCTATCTTCAACTAATACAACAATAAGACGGTAATGACTCACCTGCAAGTCGCTCTGCTGGCTCTCAATCTGGTCTGGGAGGCAGCCGGGTGGCCCGGCTGTGTCCAGATTCTTCTTTAACTCCTTGATGGCCTGGACGCAGCCCTGCAATTCGTCCCAGAACCGTTCCGCCACGCCCAACGTCTCCGCCAGACTCCGCCCCCTGTTCTCAGTTTCCGTCTGCACTTCCTCCCACAGACTCGCCAACGAGTACATCTTATCTTCGATTTCTAAAAGTGTATTAGAAGAATTGGTTTTTTTTCCTGTACTGTTCACAAGCAGAGCAGAACTATATCCGTAAAAGTTCCTCGGCTTTTTTAAAGCTAGAAATTCTTACGTTGCATTTTTTTACTTCATTGCCCCCTTTAAACCGAACTCTTCCGCCTTCAAAAACACCTCAATTCCCTCCCCTCTTGAAAAAAGAAGAAGACCTCACTTACCGCCCACAGCGGGATCCCCTGGGTCGGCCTTGGCCATGATATCGGCTGCGGCGTCTTTCACTGCCTCGTAAGCGCTGTGCTTCTGCTCCAACTCGCCCATGATGAGGCAGTTGTCGCGGATTTGGTCCCGGATCTTCAGCGGATGGGCCGAAATCGGATCCGCGTTGCGCACTTGGTCCGCCGCTGCAACCAGACTGGCCAGCATACCGTCCAGCTTGTCGGAAAAATGGGAAGACTCCTGAAAATACAATCAAATAAAGTTTTATCCGTTCGCGACTCCTAAAAAGTTATAGCCTTTTTTCCATTTTTTTAAAGTTTAAAAAAATGATGATTAAAGAACAATCAGAAAGGGTTAGGAATCCAGTTATCTAGGTGTCGTCCAAGACTGTCCCTCGGTTCCGTATCTTTTCTGTCAGCTTTCGTGTGAGATAGGAAGGACTCGAAGGCAGTCATAAAAGCTTAAATTCGCGTTCGAGACGCGATAAGAATCAGAAAGGGTTAAAAAATCCTCTTATTTCGCGTTCGAGACGCGATAACAATCGGAAAGAGTTAAGAGATCATTTTACCTGTAAGCTTAAATTCGCGTTCGAGACGCGGTAAGAATTAGAAAGGGTTAAGAAATCCTCTTACTTCGCGTTCGAGACGTGATAAAAATGAGAAAGGGTTAAAAAACCAGTTTACCTGTAGAGCGTCATCCAGGGCTGTCCCTCGGTTGCGTACGTTTTCTTTTAGCTCATCGTAGCGGGCGAGGAGCGAATCGATGGCGTCTCGAACAAAAGCACCGTCCTCCTGGTTGCACAGAGTCTCCAGTGCCGATCCTGTTTTGTCGAATTTCTCCACTATCGGCTTCTGGGCCTGCAGCAACTGGGACATGCCCTAAACAACAATTCTTTTAATATCAATATGCCAAAGGGGCCTAGTTTATTAGGCGTCATAATTCTAAAACGTCAACACGACGGGATTTGTGGCATACCTTATTATGATCTTGTTGCTTTCGAAGTTGCTCTGGGTGCAGTCCGGGAATAACTTCGGGGGCGTTGATAAGCTCCGCCTCCATTTCTTTCAGCCAATCATCGAGCTCCTGGTGGGACTCAGCGAAGTGTTCGGCCAATGGGAGTGCTTGTTCCAAGACCGCCAGCCTATCGGCGCTAACCGTTGTCACAGCTTCCGACAGGTCTTTTAGGACCTAAATTTTGAATTTAAAACTTTTATATAAGAATCGTTAATTCAAAAAACCTTAGATCAAATCAGATTCCTAATCTCCGAATGCCTCTAAACTTTATGATTCTTAAGGCTTGATATATTCGGAAATCCAACAGAACGATTGCTTATTTAGGATGCGGATAGTTAAAATTTTATTTCTATACACTTAATTCAGGAATTGAATTTAGATTAGCTGAATCTAAATGCACAATTTCCGAAATATAAATAATATACCTAAATGGCTCGTCATTTCTGAAATATAAATCATATATCTAAATGGCTCGTCATATTCCCGAATCAAAACATAATTATTCCCAGACAACCTTCCTCTATTTGTGTATCAAAGATGTCCGTTTTCGGATCTTAAATTCTCAAGTTCTTAATATACCCTAGTTATCCTGCAACTCTTCTACTCTGCAGAAGCGGAAACTAGTGTCATATCAGCACAACGCTAATTACCCGGAGAATTAACGAATTTATTTAGCTTAAAGCGGGCCACATAAAATGTCTCTTCCGCAAGTCGATCTCTCCAGCTTCTGTAGTACGCCAGAGTCGAGCGTCCTGTCACTGTGCCACGACTCTCACCACCCCAATGGCTTATTACCTCCATTTTATCCTGCAGGGCTTGGGCGTCTGATCCCGTGGTGTTGAAATCGGACAGCATTTTGCGCCCTTGAGTCAATAGATCCCGAAGGCGACCTTTCTGTCCGTGGATGTCGTTGTCCATGAGTTTCTGATCTTTCAGCTGCTGTTTTAGTTCTGTGGGGTTGGCGGATGCCGCCCCGGCCCCGAGCATACGGTACTCGGCTGCCTGGAACCAATCAGTCAGGGTGTCCATCTCCCCTATTACCTAAAATATGTCATTCACTATGATTCCTATTAATTTTGCTTCACACTAGCTCTTAATTTAATTTTAACCCGTTTTGAAAGAAATTTATTTTTTTTTAACTTCTGATGATGTTTTAAGAAAAATATTGCGTCTCAAATAAAACTTAACTTACTTAACTTTTCTGGAGGAAAGATCCTTAACGGCTCAAGAGTTATGACCTTTCAAAAATAAATACATGTATATTTTAGGATATTCTGTGTGTGAATCATTTTATTTCCATTTTACCGCAAGAAGTTTTGTAAAAAAAAGTTATAAAAAACCAGCGTTCTTTTATTCTCAGTTTGAAACTTTAAGTAAAAATTTTAAGACAATATTTGTAAAGCTATTTATGTTTTAGTTAAAAAACCAGCGACTTTTAGGCAGTTTTTCATGAAACGTGGGAAGAATTCTGGGTAGTGGCAATAGTCAGTTTTTTTTAACAAAACTGATATGGACCAGAAAAACTTTTCAAGCAAGCATCTTTCCGCCAACACAAGAATTTACACGACAGATATGTAAAATTTAGATAATTAGCTAATTTTTCAATACAGCTTTTATGTAAATTTAGCACTTAGGTGGGCAGGGGGGCTATATCCCTCCGAAAATACCCAATTACTGCCGACACCCTCCTAAAATCTGGGAGTATTTCGGACACTCTCCCCTTAAAATTTGGGGGGTCCAAGTACTAAAAACGCTAAAATGAGGTATTTGAGGGATACCTCAAAAAAATTTTGACACCCCCTCTTAAATTTCGGGGGTTGGGTATACCCCCCAAAAGTCCGAAAAGCCTGTCCACTTATGTTTTAGACTATATATCGCAACAATAGCGTCAACATACCTCCGTGGCTCTGGAGCGGACCATGTCCAGTTGGACCCCCCGTCGTTGGACCTGACTACAGACGGCTTCGAATCGCTTATTGAGGGCGGTGGCTAGTTGTTCCAGAGTGGCTGCCCCCTCCCCGGGGCTCAACTGGCCCAGTCTAGCCCCCGTCCCCACGCACTGCTCCATTTCCGGACGGAAGGCCGCTATGTCCTCGTTCATGTTCTGAAAGGAGAAAACACTATGTGGTCAAGTTGATTTGAAAGATTTAGCAAACATTTGCGGAGGTTAAAACTCCAAGACACATTCTGACAATATCATTTCTTTGAGTGGATTTTAACTATTTGCGGACGCAAAATTACTAGTGTGAACAAAAATGATGCGTACTGTAAGCGATCAAACTCGAAATATAAAAGGTTATAAAACTTTGTAAACGCAAAAAACTACCAACCGCCATTGGAAATATGGAATGATTGTGGTTTTTCCACAATTTCCTATACTGCCCTTATCCCTTATAAATAGCTTACTTTTAATAGCTCGTGCTGGTGTTCCAGGGATGCTTCGTCCAGTCGCGAGAGGTCGCTCTCGATAGCCGTCAGCCAATCAGAGAGGCGCAAGTGGGCGTCATGGAAAGCTTCAGCTAATGGCAGAGCCTCCTCCATCTGACCCAACTTGTGCTGTGCTCGATTACTCAGTTCATTATAACTAAAAAAACGAATATAGGAAAAATAAAAACCGTAAGCTAAAACAAGAAAGTAATTTAAATCATTTTACGGGTAAGAACCCTCGAGTTCCAATTTATCTACAATAGACTAGTCCATTTTTTGCGTTCTCCGTTTAAAGGGGCGGTGCGGAATCAAACTTGTTGTCTTCGATTTTGATATTTTTTTGCGAAATCCACCCCTGCCCCAAAAGCCCACAAAATTTTTTTTAACGAATCTTTAGTGGTTCAGGAGTTATGACCCCCCCCCCAAAAAAAATGGCGTTTTTCGATAATTTTGTACGTTAAAGATTGCTTAATGGGTATAACGATTTACTTTACAAATTATGCACTGAAAAAAAGCGGCTACTTTTTACTTTAATTTGATACCTTGATCGTTAACACTGGTTCAGTATTTGTCGAGATATTGTGTTTCCCGTACAAAAAACCCGCGATTTTTGGTTAAAAAAACCAAACGACGGCAGTGATTTCATGAAGTTTACCCAACCTTTTTTCCTTCACTTAATGTTTTAAGCACAAAAATCGAGTGTTTTTTTGTACGAAAAATGTAATATCTCGACAAATACGGCACCAATTTTAACAATCAAGGTATTATACTAAAGTAGAAAATAGCCGCTTTT
This sequence comes from Microlaimidae sp. YZB2_3, assembly GCA_030248175.1. Lineage (NCBI taxonomy): Eukaryota > Metazoa > Nematoda > Chromadorea > Desmodorida > Microlaimidae > Microlaimidae sp. YZB2_3. Next base: position 9,735 of record JASAMX010022468.1, read on the forward strand.
TTTAAGTGCCTAATTTATAACTTAAACCGTTATATCCATTGAGCATTCTTTCACGTACAGAATTGTCGAAAAACGCCATTTCGGGGGGCCATACATACGTGGGCAGCCTCTCGGATTTTGGGGGGTATACCCGACCCCTGAAATTTGGGGGGGGGGTGTCCCAAAATTTTTTTTAGGGTATACCTCAAATACCCCATTTTTAGCGTCTTAGTACTGGGACCCATCAAATTTTAGGGGGTGGGTGTCCGGGGTACCTCCAAAATGTAGGGGGTGTCGGTTATAATCAGAATTTTTAACCCCCCACCCCCTGCCCACCTATGGTCATAACTCCTGAACCACTGGAGATATTCGGTTGAAAAAATTTTTGTGAGCTATTGGGGGCAGGGGTAAGGTTTTCACAAAAAATTATAAAAATCGAAGATAAAAAATTTAACTCGCACAGCATATTTAAGCGATCCCGTAAATAATGTTTTAGCACCTTTCTGCTTACGGCAAAAATATGCAACTACTATGCAAAAACTGGCGCGGATATGCTATTTTTTAAAGAATATTGACTTGCACTGTTACGAATGTATGTCAATAAAAATAACGTTTTTTGGTTTGAGTTTATCATAACAAATTAGTATTGTGTTTTAAAAAAAAGCTAACAAACCTTCTCTACACGATAGTGTTCGCCAGAAAGAATGCAAAACTCACTTATTAGCTTTGTCACTCAAAAATAGTCGATATCGTTGTCACTATAGGAAAATAAGTCAAAGCCATTATGAAATACACGCGCCTGTAAATTATTCTTTAGTTTTACAGGCTGCTGTTAAAATTTAAAAATTGTAACCACAACCGCCTATATTTTTATACAAATTTTGACTCATTCTGCCGTAGCTACTAAGATATAGTAATTTAAACTACAGCGACCACGTAGGATTATCCACCACTCGTTGACACTAATGCATACATGGGCACGGGGGGGGTTGGGGGGTTTAACCCCCCTCCCCAAATTCTGAGAAGGGGGTAACCCCCCCCCACTCAGAAAAGGTTACCCCCCTCAATTTTGGAAAAATGAAGAAAAAAAATGTCTTTAAAATGACTTCTAACTACCTCCAAACTTAAGTTTTGAGGTCAAAATGAATGTTTTAAGCAATAAAAAGCTCAAAAATGCTATTAAAAGGGCTTTTTGACCTAAAATTAGAGTTTTTTTACCTTAAAAGCTCAAAAATGCTATAAAAAGGGCTTTTTGACCTAAAATTAGAGTTTTTTACCTTTTTTCCTTCAAAATCAAAAAAACCATATGGGTAAAATGCACTCCAGAAAAAAAAACGATATGGGTATTATGCGTTTCTCGGATTTTAACCCCCCCCCCTCTAATTTGGGGTTTAACCCCCCCTTCCCCCCCACTCCGAACCAACTTGTCCATGTATGCACTAATGTATAACTAAAATTTACAAAAGCGTCGTACTACTAAAACATCAACAAACTACATACCGTAATCTTAATCCTTCCAGCTTGGCTTGTAGGGCGACGGCTTCGTCTCCGCTGGTGTGTTTGCACAGTTCTCTGCCCTCCTCCACGACGGCCGACACTCGGGACTGCTGTTCGTCGATCTCCACAGCCAGACTCTAAATTTATTTAATTTTTAGACATTTTTTTAATTTTGAAATTAAAACAAACAGTACAAAGGGATTATATTTAATTTCTTATGAAGGAACAAACAAAATATAATATACAGAAAAGTAAAACGCGTCGATACACGTTTCTTCTGAAAAACAAATCTGAATTATGCTTTAGGTTAATTAAACCGATTAATTTTGAATTTTAGAAACAAAAAATCAATATTGTACTAAAGTGTGCTAAACTGAAGTTATTTAAAGGGGTTGTAATTCGAAATATGAAATATTTTTAATACAAAACACTTCTATTGCAGATTGAACTACACTAATCATTAGTTTAAGATTAGTTTAAAAAGCTTTTTTTATAAATTAATCTCAAATAATATTTTTCATCACAAAATAGGCAGACAAGGAAAGTTGGCAGTCCTTATACCTTTTAAAATCGATTTTTTTATTTAAATTCCTAAAAAAATATAAAACCAAACCGCATTTTTTAATGTTTCAAAATGACATAAAGAAAGTGAAGGTCAGAAAAATTTGATTTTTCTTTAGTCTTCAGGGTGTTTCTTCATTTATACTGAAAAATAATAAATTTATACCGATTTAAACTTGCCATCCACAGGTTAAGTGCCTTATAGCGACAGACGCCGCGTTACCCCGCATACCTTGCTGCTTCAAAAAAACCCTGTAACCACGCTGGTCAAAATCCATTGTTCTAAACGGAAGTAATCCAGCGCGCATAAAAGGACGCCCGCATTTGTGTCTAATAATACGCCGGCACCTTTTTAATTCTTTTAGGCATATTCGCACCTGCATTTTGAAGCCCTGTTTTCCCGCTCCTCCTCCCACAACCATTTCCATGGAGCCGAACGTATATGACGTGATCACGACTACTATATGACATTTTAAGGTTACTTAAAACCCTGACGTGATATCTTTGTAACATCACAACGAAACGACCCACCTAACCCTACCCAACTCAACCTCTCTCTCTTTCACTCACCATAAGATCCGTGGACTGCTGGGTGAGCGGGTCCGTGTAGACAGCGAGGGGGTCGAATTTGCCCAGCTGGGCCTCCGCCTCGTCGATCCAGACGGCGAGGGCCTCCGTGTTGGCCAAGAAGGCCCCCACCCCCTCCACCATATCGCCCAAGAGGCGTCCCATGGCCAGACTGGTACTGCCCAGGTGGTCGTAGCGGTTGGCCAGCTCCTGCAGTTGTTCACCTAGAGATTCTCCGTCCTCTTCGCTCACCATCTCCGTCAGACCCTGACCGATCTCCACCAAAACGTCAAGATCACCGCGCTTTGCTTCGATTTCATCGTGCATCGTCTAAATTAAAAAAAATTATACCAGTAAGGTAACTGACTTAATTTCGGCCACCTTTTTTTATTTTTTTGGATAAGTTTTTTCTAGTTTTTCCAATCAACTCAAAATTTGGTCTAAAAATCGAACGATCGTTATTTTTGTTATTCCAGTACAATTTTAAAATTTCTGTTACACTTAAAGAACAGTGTGGAGGTAAAGTTTTTTTTATACTGGCCGAAATTAAGGCGCGAGCCATTAACTTCGGCCACCTAGAAAAAACTGGCTATAATTGCCAAAACAAACAAAAATTTTTAAAGGTTGCAAATTTATCCTTAGGTATTGTTAATTTTTCCCGTTCGCAAACTTTAATAGTTATTAGCAAGACTTAATATAATTATGTCAAAACCTTAAAAAACAAGTTTTAATAACCTATATTTTTGTTGAATTTTTTTTGGCTTAAAAAAACGTCAAAAAAATTCAAACGAGCAAAAAAAAATTCTTTATAAATACGGTAGTACGATGATATTTGAAAACAGCAAAAAACGGCTAGTTCTTTTACCTAAATTTTAAGGTGGCCGAAATTAACGGAATCTTAAAATGCGCAGTTAGTTAAACGCATTGCAAACTGATTTCGAAGATACTATAAAAACATGAAATTTAACTATTTTGAGCCTTAAATAGTAAGATATTTTAAGGTTATATAATACTTCGTTCTAAATTTGATGCAGTTTAAACACAAAGCAAAAATTAAGAAAATCACAAAAACATCACTTTTAGTATGAAAATGTTGATACTGCAGAATAACACAAATAAAAAACATTTGCCAAAACACTTTATTCAAAATTCATCCAGTTACTTTTGTGCTAGTTCTTTTGTGTTTTAAAAATAGGTGAATTTTCTAACACCATAAATTGGTGGCCGAAATTAAGGCCTGGCAGAAATTAAGTCAGATACCCTAATTATCTCTATAGTGCGGAGCAAAGTTTCCTTTTTTAGAACTTTGGAGAAACTCCCGAAGCTTTAAAGCTTCGCCCTAATTAATGGCTCTAATTTGATGAAGTAATGAGTAATACAATGCTATTATACTATAGTAAAGAGTAGTATAAATGTTAGAAATCAAAAACAATAAAAAAATAATTCTGAAAACACGAAGAAAATTAAAACTTCAAATCACTTATTCAAAAGGCGGAGCTCCGGAGCATGATATTAACCGACAGATTTTTGCGCTCGACTTCGATTTCCTCTTGCATCGTCTTAAAAATAAATCCCACTGGCAAAAAATTTTCCACCAATTTTCGTTAAAATTTTTGATATAATCGCGTTCTTATAGTTTCTACTCTATAAACCACCTAAATCTAGAGGAAAAAATTGAAAACTTGCGACCCAGGCGCTTATACATTACGAAAACCGAATCCTTTGCAAAAAAACCCAATTCAAACCGTAACAGACAGACAAGCGAACGAAAGAACAATCAACCGTACTCACCTGATGTTCGGCTATGCGGTCCCGTAGGCGGTCCTCGTCCGTGGGGACCGTGTCCAGCCTCTTCACAGCCCTCTCCGCCCCGTCCAACCAGGAGAGGAGGGGTTGGAGTTGCTCCGCCCACTGGCGGGACAGATCCAAGGCTTCTTGCAGGGCCGCTTTTCGCTCGTTTGCCGCACCCACCAGATTATCATATCTAAACACATTATTTATTTGTATTATTAATTACTTAAATATTATTAATAACAGAACACAACTATTAGCAATCGTTCATAAACAGAAGAATACGCCAATCCTTACCTGTTCAGTACGTCCTGCTGGTCGTCCCGTAGTTGTTGGCGCTCAGGTTCGTCCGCTGTGCGCTCCAACTGCTCCGCCATGGCGCAGAACCCGTCGACACTCCCTTGTTTGTCGTCCACCAGCTTCTGAACGAGTTTCTGCTCTTGCAGTTGGGCTTTGACCACTTTGTGATCGGGGGAGGGGGGCTTCTGGCTGGCCATTAGGTCTTCCGTGTCTTCCAACCATCTACAATTGTTTATTTATGATTATTATTAGCAAGAATTTATAACACAAGAGAATGTCCGACTGTAAACTAAATTTTTGACCAAAATTTTTCAAGAAAAGTCCGCCATTTTCTGCTAGTTTTTCCGCCCTGCGATTTTTAACACAGTGTTAGTTTTCTTGTAGTGGGGACTGCGACTTCTTTCGCACTCTATACTGCTTTATTTGCATTGCGATTATTTTAGCACTGCGAGTCAAGCTGCACAACAAAAAAATAAAAACGAAGCGAAGCGAAAATTTTGTGCTTAAATGAGTGAGAGTCATTTTTTTTAACTTTAAGATGTCAAAACTTTTAATGAAATAACTTTTTAATGTTTCAAAATTAATTAAAACAAATTTTGAAATGTTTTACTCCATTGAAAATGTCTACCAGCGTTTGTATTTTTTTTTTTTGTGCAGCCAGACTCGCAGTGCCAAAATAATCGCAGTGCGAATAAAGCAGTATAGAGTGCGAAAGAAGTCGCAGTCCGCACTGCAAGAAAACTAACACTGTGTTAAAAATCGCAGCGCGAAAAAACTGGCAGAAAATGGCGGATTTTGCTAGAAAAGTCGCACAATCGTTTGTAAGTGCGACTTTTCTAGCAAAATTTTCGTCAAAAATTTAGTGTACAGACGGACATTCTCTTGGGTTATATATTCTTGCAGGACCGTAGCCAGGATTTCAATTGAGGGGGGGATTTTTTGGAAGGTGCTTTAGAGGGGCCCACAAGGGGAGTCTGCGGGGCGGGAGCCCCCTAGAAATGGGGGTCTGGGGGTTCAAGGGGCGGAGCCCCTTGTCAGGGGGGTCCGGGGGGCAGAATGCCCCCGGGGTTGAAAATTTTTTAATTTTAAGCTTTTAAAAGGCACCAGGAAACCTAAATTTAAGTACTGAATCTTGATTTATTTTCTGTTGTTTTTTTTTAAATAAATACAACAAAATAAAATAGTTTTAGGTATACTGCCGCTTTTATGCAAATATTTTGACAGAAAACAAAAATACAATATTTTTAAACTCACTGCACTAATGTTTTCAATTATAAATAATTTCTTTTTTTTTTTTATTAACAAGAGCTTTCATGAACCTAAATCACTTTAAATAATGCATTTTAGATAGCTTTAATACATTACAGAGTGATTTGGAAAAACAAAATTTTTTTTTCTAATTTAAAAAAAAACCACAAAAAAACCCTTACAAAATTTTTTGCCTCCTTAGAATTTGAAGGGGGGATTAATCCCCACAATCCCCCCCTGGCTACGGCCCTGTCTTGTTATTAGTATTATTTTCACGAGGTGGCGTAATATCATAATTTGGTATCTTAACATTATGACCAGTGTTTATCATGGCAACATGCTTTAAAAGATTATGCCAATCGAAAAACCGAAACCTCTGAAAACCCGTCTTTACACAAATTATAGGAGAGGACGCGTTCAATAAAAATGTTGGGTAAATAGTTGGTTTTTTCATACAAAAACAATGTTATATGAATAAAAACCTAGTGCACCACACAGACTAAACATTATTGCTTATCATCTTTGTAATAGTTATGGAGAAAAATCCAAAATAGTTAATTATATTCAAAATTCGTGTTTTTAAAACGAAGTAAAAACTTAAATTTAAGTGAGTATTAAATAATATGAATATTAATTCCTCAAGTATAATTAATAGAACACTACGAATTGAGATCTAACTAGCACAAGCGGTGCACAGCACAAGTACAAAAACCAAATCGTCACCTAAAACTAAATCTCACTGCAAATTAAGTTCTAAAATCCTTCCAAAGCAAATCCCACTCACCCCAGCAGACTGTTCAGCGTGTCCTTGTAGTTCCTCACTCCCAGCAGCGCGGCGTCTATCTTCTTCTCCCTGTCGCTCACTCTGGACTGCAGTTCGCTCCACGCCTCCCCCAGCCCGTCGGCCGCCGTCTCCAGTGCCGTCGTGTCCACACCCGGTCCCGCCGACTTCACCAGGCCCCTGGCTTTTTGCAGCAGTCCGTCCACCCTCTGGCTCAAGGGTTCCAGGCCTCTTTTAAAGGCCCCCACGGCTTCCAATTGTTGTTTAAGCCCGTCCACATCCGGGGGGAGGGCCCCCTGTAGGACGTCGGATCCGAGGGTCTCCTTTATCCCCTCCGCCGTCTGCTCCGATTCCTCGAGGAGCCCTTCCAGCTCTTCCAAAAGCGTCGCGATGTCCTCCTTCCGCCGCCTGCCTTTCCCCTCCAGGCCGTTTATTTCCCGTCGGAATTCCTCCAACTGCTCCGCCGTCTCGCGGCCGCCCTCCAGGCCGCTCAGACCCTCGGCCGCCGTGTCCAAATCCCGGCGCCTCTCTTCCAGTCCGCTTAGGAAATCGTCGGTTCTTCTGTCTTGGGAGCGGAGGCGCTCCGGATCTCGGGCCAGAGGACCCAAATCTGCGTAGTCCTGATCTAACAGCTTCATTTCCCGAGCCAGGGCGGCGGTTTTGTCCCGGAGACGTCGGCTCCGGTCCTCGCTCCCTTCCATTTCCGCGATTTGCGCCTTCAGTTGTCCAAGTAGCTCCGTAGCTCGGGCTTCCATCGGATTCAACATCTTCCGAGAGACCAGTTCGCTTTCCGGGGGCGCAGCACCCTCCGCCCCGACGCCCAAGGATTGGTCCAGTTTGCTGGCGGAGTCTTTAGCGGCTTTGACCTTAAAATAAAAAAGTTTAAAAAACGCAGTATTCCTCCTTTCAAATCCCTTTTTAGGCTTGTAGTTATCACTCATGATCATGTATACTAAAATAACACTAGCAAAAACACAAGCAGGTAAATGGATTAACGGGGGAGTTAACCCCATCAGGTCAAAAATGAGGGCTAAAACATGCATAATAAGCATAGATATCAAACATCTTAAAACATTTTAAACGTTCATACATTCACTATCCACAAATGTTTCAATCCACGGAAACCCAGAAAGGCAATCAAAAAACTCAAAACACAACTTATTTTTCTTTTAATTGGCCCTTCAAAATCGTCGATCAGTGATCGCAGTCTCCCAATAGATTTGGTTTTTACATATTTTTACTCCATGATGTGACACGTGATCAAACTACACCACTTAGCTATTTAACACATACAAACCCAGAGGCAAACGAATAAGCAATCAAACCAAAACTTACTCTCTTTCTCCCAGTATTGACTTGCGAGTCGTGCTGGAAGCCTCCTGAAGACTTCGCCTGTTTTTTATCATTTTTTCTGCATGTGCAAACATTCGTACTTTCAAACATTTCCGATTTTTTTTGAATTTAGATGCAAACAATCCCCCACAACTAAACCACAAATATACCCACCTTTCTCCCCACCGGTCCTTCCAAATCGTCAACCAGTGCCCGTAGTCTTCCGATTGATTTGGGATCCGTGGTTGGGCTGTTCCCCATCCGTTCTTCCGCGTGGGTTAGACTGCTGTCCAAGTCGGCCAGTGCTTGGCTGAGCTCCGTCCAGTGCTGGGTCTGGCGGTCCGCGGAGCGCTGGAGCCGCCGCAGTCCGTCTTGCACCTGTAAGAAAATAATATTTAATATTAATAAACGTATTAAAAATTCCTTTTGTTCTATTTTTTTTCAAATTAAGAAAGAGGTCTTACTTAGGTGGTCTTACTTAGGTTTAGGGTTTTGCTTAAGTTGTTAGAAAAACTGTGTTTAAATTGACCATGACTGTTGAATTTAATGGTGATGCCTTCACATGATTGTCAAAAATTCTAATTAATAAATAATAATTCTAATTAATGAATACAGCGTCTTTCGCTGGCAGTTAGTTACTTAAATCGCTTGTTAAACCGCTAATCGACTCACCCCTTCCCACCGATCGTGCTGTTTGTCCAACGCATCCGTCACCCTCTCCGCGTCAGCCCTAGTACAATGGACCAGTTTCTCCCCGAGTGCGGTCGCGTTGAGGTAGGTGGCGTTCTGGGCGCTCAACTGACCGCGCAGCTCCTCCAGGGCGCGCAGCCGCCCCGCGCACTCCTCCGAGCTCTGCGGGGGCGGGAGGCGGCGCAAGGATTCCAGCTCCTCCTCGTCGGAGTCCAAGTGACGATCCAACAGTTCGGATTCTCGTTCGAATTGACCGCACACGTCCAAAGCTCGTTGCAACCGCTCTCTATAAGCACACATTTTACAAACATACATTATATTCAATCCTAAATATAGATACTTCAGTACGGCCACTAAGTATATACCACAAGGTAAAAACTGGCCGCACGCGTTTAGATCGGAGATTTTAAAAGTCATTTTAAAAAAACTACTTTCTTTCGTTTTCCATTAGGGGAGAATTTAGTTAAACCGTTTTCTCCCCAAATTAAAAGTACTTATTCTGTTTTTGTAAAAACAGCATAAAATTCTTTGGCATTGCACATCAAAGAAAGTATCCGCAAAGATATCAAAAATGGGTGCATTTTTTGTGGCTTAAAAATATAAATCTAGTTTTGTCTGTAAAAAAAGACTTATTCTCACGCAAGTCCCCTTCGAGTAACTTATAATTACTCTACCCTACCTTTCAACTTTCCAAATCTTTTTACATTTCATAATACGACGTTCATACGTACAAGGCCGAATACAGTCAGCGATAAAAAGAAAAATGAGACCAGTTTGCAATCCGAAACAAACAAAAGGCGAAAATAGACTTGAATCTAATTTCAAACCTCAGTAGACACAATATACTTAATTATCGCCTGTTGACTTTTCGTTATCACTTGTATTTATTATGCGTTGTACATCCGAAACATCAACATACGAAAGTTGTCGCATTACCTCCTGTCTTTGGCCCCGGAGAGGACTGGTTTCCAGTGAGCCTCCAGTTGTTCCAATTTCTGCTTGACCAGGATATTTCCGGGGTCCTTCTTTAGCACCTCCTGAGCTTTCGCCCGTATGAGGCTCACCTCCGCTTCGCGATTCTGAATACCACTGTAGATCGGCTGAAATTATTTCCATAAACTATTTAATTGATCGTCTTAAACCGTCACAATAGTGTAATTAAATGTTTAAATGCTGAACGCTCAAGCTTTATGACAAAAACAAAAATAAATACACAAAATAATAACAAAAAACTCACGTCGAATTCCTGGGCCTGCTGCCTAAGTTTTTCGGGTATAGCGGAAATAGGCTGGAGACCCTCCATCGCCTGTTTTTGGGAATCCAGCCAATCAAGGAGGTTGGCGAATTGCTGACCAAACTCCGCCCCCTCCGCCTGCAGACCTTTGGCCGCATCTTGCAGAGTTTCTAAAATATGATATTACTCATTTATTTATATCCACAACACATATGAAAATTTGTAATAACATTAATCTATGATCAAGTTTGCTTGAAAATTATTAACTTTATTTCCTCCACCTGCATTATGCTTGGCAGCATTTAGCAGATTTTTAAATTCTAAATATTTGTCTTTGTCGCATAATCGTCGCATATTTGTCTTTGTCTACATAAAAAACAACCAATTTCCTTTACTATAATTCTGTGTTATCATAAACTTAAAGTATTCTAATATCAAAAAACAATTTAACATAATTTTTATTTATTCATTCATGTACAGCCGGTACGACGATTCCACGCTTTTTTTTAAAGAATATCGGACAATAAATTAAAAAAAAAGTACAATAGGCAAATGAAATCTAGCTGACCTCGATAATTGCAATATTGAATCGACTATTTAAAAACAAAACTATTAAAAAATTTTAACAAAAGCGGTTTAATGCGGTTTAATAATGACCAAAACCCGTATTTTAATAATTATTTATCAAATTTCTCAATTCGAAACCCAAATGTAAATTTTTTAAGAGCTAAAGTAGGTTAATTCTTGAAATTTTGTAAAAAGTTAGAATTAAAAAAAAATCTGCGTTCTTATTTTGTTTTCTTAAAAAAAGTCATAACCGCACAAATTTAATTGGTCCGTTCATGTTTGCATACTAATTTTCGACGTAATTCAACCATAATAAAGTTAAAAGGCAACTTTATATAAATACAATAATATTAAAAACTAATTCATTTCATCCTGAGAAATGCATACAGCCTTGATAAGGGTTCAGACTTTTAAGCGACAAACCACGTGTAAAACTTGTATAAATCAACTGCATTCTCCCTATATATTCTACCTTAATTCACATTATCTGCACGACCACATTATTGATTTTTAATAATTTTCTGCAAACTTTTCGCATTAATATTGTTCACCATTTATCTCCAAATTGACACCAAAAAATTAAATTACAAAAACTGACCCGGGCAAGTTCGCTTGTACTTGAACCCCACAACCTCTTCAGTGGGCAAAGCCTTCGGTTTAGTTTTGAATATTTTAGAAAAACGGCGGCGAAACATCGTCAGCAAAAGCAAAATCAAAATACTCAGAATATTTACATAGAAATTACACGCATTCGCGTTCAGTTTCTCTTTCATAAGTATTTCCAAAAATTAAGCATTTTAATGAATTCCAAAAAAAAAATTCACTTTTTATAATGGCTCCACGTAATAATACCAGCGTAAAAATTCCTTCGACATTTGACTTTCTTACAAATAACATTCTGGTAAAAATACCATCGGGTAATTTGACAATCTGACTAATTGACCTTCGTGCTTATTTTTGCTGAACCTAAGCAAAACCTAAAAATCAAGCTAAATTGAACGATGGTCAATTAGTCCGAATGTGAAATTACCTGATGGTATTTTTACCAGAATGTCATTTGTCGAAAGTTTTTTTACCGAAGGTATTTTTACGCAGGAATAATTACTGGGAACGTTTTATAATATCACTTTTTTAATATGGCACTTTGTAAAGGCAGTAAGTAATCAATATCGCAAAACAAAACAACCACAAATCACACTACAGTAAGGGGAGCGCGTGTTTATTTATTGATGTCATTTTCCAACCGGTTTTTATCACAAAGACATATTTATGCAAATTTTTGTAAAGTGCAAATTTTTGTAAAGTGCCCAAGAACAAAATTATTCATTATTTTCTTCAGTCCAAAAACATTTTATTAACGGAAAGAGTGAACGAATGAATAGACATTTAATTAATGTTATGTTGCTCAAGTTTATGTTGTATAACGCTATTATCAAGTGAAAATAGAACAACTATAATCTTCTGATACCAATTTCATGGTCAAGCATATTCTGCGTTATAGGCACCTTGCACTGAAACGCAGTTTATACATGAAGTATGCAATATACATAAGTGTCACCATAATGGATAATTACAGTACTCCTACTTATCTTTTCGTAGTATGCAGAGCAACCGATAGAAAGCGCGCAAAATTACCGTATCTCCTACTTATCTTTTCGTAGTATGCAGATCAACCGATAGAAAGCGCGCGAAATTTCGATCGGTTGATCTGCATACTACGAAAGATAAGTAGGAGTACGGTAATTATCCATTATGGTGACGCTTATGTATATTGCATACTTCATGTATAAACCGAGTTCCAGTGCAAGGTGTCTATATGTAAAAATAGTCATAATTCGCATCGTACGCCCCGATAACCAATAGAAGCGCCTCTCAAACAACACAAGGTCACGGTAAACACAGTTTCACGTAGTACAATGAAAACAAAAACTCCCGTATTTTATGTTTAACAACACTAGGTTGTTGTCATACATAAGCATAGGGGGGTAGGGTGGGGTCCACCCCCAAGCCTCGAAATTTCAAACCCCACCCCCTAGAAAAAAATCTAGGGGGCCCCCTCCCTCCAAAATTTTTAAATTTTGACACCCTACCTCCCTCTGGAATTCTAAATTGACCCCCCCCCTTCCGAGCCAAATTTTGGGTATGAATTTAGGTCAAAATTTACTGCCACAAACACGGTTTTAAAGTAAAAAACAATACTTTTGTACTCTTTTTTATACATAAATAGCCTTTTTTAGTATATAAATCTCTATTTTAGTGCTAAAAACTTAAATAAATGATTTAGTGTGATTTTGTTTGGAAACCGAACCCCCTCTGGATTTCAAACTGGTCTACCCCGGGTTGACCCCCCCCCTAAAAAGCTAGGGGGGTACGGACCCTCTCCCTGGTCCTGGACCCTCCTCCTAACTTTCAAAGGGCCATTTACCCGGGGTAGCAATCCCCCTAGCTTGCCGGTCCATACTCATGTATGGTTGTTCTTGTTGTTGCATTACCTGAAACTTATCTTCCCTATGCAGATTATGCAAAGGGCAGGCGCTAAGACAAGCAAGGAGGGGCAAAAAAATTTCACCCCTATAGTTGAGACTCTTTGTCCAACATTAATAACGACGTTGGCAACCTTTACCGCTAGAGTGTTCACTGCAAGCAGTGTTCACCCATTCCGAGGTTTTCGTCTAAAGGATTTTAACAACACGAGGTCGCGGTTAACAAAGTTTCACGTTGTACAATGAAAACAGAAACTCACGTATTTTATGTTTCAGCTCTTCGTGGGGCTGTTTGATGGCTTGGAGTTTTGTGAAAATGTCCGCTCTCACTTTAGGATCACCGCTGATTTCGCTCAGCTGTTCGCAAATTGTCGCCATCCCTTCCATATCGTTAGCTCGAGATTCTAGCTAAAATAATAAATTTTGCAAACTGCTATTGTGCGAAACGACAGGCTGTAGTTACTTATCTCCCGTTTATTTACTAAAATAAAAAAAAATAGTATAATTACTTGTGACCCAATGGATTCGATCATAGCCAAATGTTGGTCCATTTCGTGAGCACTCGGAACCCGTCTGGCCAGTTGTTCAACCTCCAGGTTAAGCGGCTCCAACCATTCCCTGTAAAATAACCACATTTTAAAAGTTTCAAATTAATTGAATTATGTTATCTGTCCTTAAATGTCAGTAATGAAAGTAAAAACAATAATAACATTAATAGTACCTATATAACGCCATCGACAAGACCAATAAATACCAAAACTTTTATTGTATAGATTTAAATCCATTCTGACGACACTGATAAAACTTTCGTCCACATTAACCATTTTATTCGCAAAATTTGATCACTTAAATGTTTTTAGACCATGGATTTTTGCATAAACTTTTAATTCACAAAACAAAAAAGTGTAATTATTATTATTATTATACTTTATGGCTTCTTGGTGTTTGAGCAATTGTTCGCTAAGATCTGTTGCAATAAAGAGATTCTTTTCCCGTTCATCCAGCTTGAACACTAGTCCTTCCCATTTCTTTTCCATATCTTCCACCTTTGGCAAATATAAGATATTAAAACAAACAATGTTAAAAACAGAGCAAGATTCAAATTGACTCAATCTTAAAATTTTAAATGGTTTTTATATGACCATTGAAGTAACATGGTCAAGTCTTCGTTTAGGGCGTTTGGGAGTAATACTAAAAAAAAGATGTGACAATTACTGATTCGGGATTTCTATCCAAAATTTTGAAGCAGAGTGCAAAACCGCTTATACTAAAGCTATATTTCGTTACAAAATAACACACACACCACAGCTAAAGTAAGACAGGATATGATTGGTAAACCTCAAAATCTCTTTAGAATTTTGCGAATTGACATGAAAAAAAAACGCTAAAAAGGACCAGAAGCGGGACAAAACTTTGAGTGACGGAGGGGTGGATACACCCCGAGATTGAACTAACTTGCTCTTTTAAACTTACCGTTATAGTACTGTTACTGTAAATGCGAATGATAATCACAATGCATTTTTATTTAACTTAACATTCAGTTTAGTTTTAGCAGCAATGAATATTAACAGTAATGAGTGAAAAAAATTGAAATGAATAAAAGAAAAACTAAAACCAACCTGTTGTTTTAAAAGAGGTTCCTCTTCGCTTTTATCTGAAAGACCGTTAAGTAAGGAATGAGCACTTTGATTCAGCTGGAGCAAATTAGGCTTATGACTTTCGCATTCTTCTTTCATGACCTAGAAATTTGTCAAACTTATATTCTACTGATGCATTTTCCAAATTACGCAAAATAATCTAATTTATAAGTCCATTCAACGGCAATTTTTATATTACTACTAATACCTTTCCCAATCCAAGGCCTACTCTAAAACTCAAATTTTAAAGTAATTTTTTCTAAAATTCTCCCAATCTCATTGCTGAAAGATCAACTCTCCGGTAATCCTCCCTAATTCCCACGGCCCACCCAAATCCCATCCCAACTCTTACCTGAACCTGCTGCAACTGATTCTGCACCATATGCGGATCTCCGCAGACCGGCCCCAACACCGCCAGCATATTCTGCTTGGCCCCGATCCACTTCTGCATTTGTCCGTGGCCGGTTTGGAAGTCCTTGGCGTCCAGCAATCTCGCCTGGGCCGCCTTCAATTCGTCCTGCAGGGCCTCCCAGTCCCCGTCCAGCCTGTTTTGTGCCGCCTTCAGCTCCTCCAGGCCTCGGACGGCCTCGGCTGCCTTCAGACGCGTCAGTTCGTGGGCCTCTTCTCGCACCGCGTCGTAGGCTTTGCGGCGCTGCTTGGTCTGTTCCGCCAGCTTGTCCAATTCCAAAAGTATGGCAGCCGCTTCGTCTTTACTCAACGGCAGCGGCAGGGTGCCCAACCACCGCCGACTCTTTTCCACCCACTCAGCCAGACCGTTCCGGTTCAATTCGTACAACTCCAAGCGGTCCAGGGCCGAGTTTAGCTGGTCTCTTCTCTCCAGCAGGCCCGAGCCCAGAAGCTCGTAACGCCGATTGGAGTCCTGCAGCTCCCGTTGAGTTGGACTGGGATATTCCTGCTGGGCGAGTGAGCCCGCGTTTTGCTGGGTGAATGAGCCAGGCTGCTCCGCGTAGGAGCCGATCCCGCTGCTAGAATTAGTGGAGGCGGAGGAAGGGCTGGAGGAACCGACTTTTTTAAAGCCAGGCGGCGAACCCTCCTTCTCCCCTTTTCGAAGTTTCTGCTGGTGAGCCGGCAAGGCAATGGCGTCGAATTCCAGACCAAGTTTATTCAACAAATCCATTTCGGGCTGGAATCGGTCATGTTCTTTGATTAAATCAGCAGTCTCACCGATTTGCTGATGGAGAAGCTCCGCTTTAAGTGAAGGAATAGTAAGTTTTTCCGAGTCCTGTTCCATACTCTCCAACCAAGACCAAACCTTTAAAAACATATTTATTACAAAAAATAAATTTCAAGTTAATCTTAATAATTCCTTAAAAAATTAAAAACTGACACAACATTTTAATTTAATTTAAAAATAGGCGGTCGTGGTATTCACAAAAATTTTAATTTTGAAATGTTCCACTCCAAATAACTGGCTTTAATTTATTTAAAATATTTGCTATTGAGAAAAAGACAGTTTTATTTACTTTCTATACAATTAAAAAAATTTTTTTTTAAAATAAACAAGCTAAAAATACTTAAACAATCGACAATCAAAGCCTTTGTTCCATTACTTACAGCAGCACCTAATTGATATTTAAAAAAACATTGGTTCAAATCATTTGCTTATATAACAAAATGTTTTGTTAGTTTTTGCGAGGAAAAAAAAACAAACAAAAGCTTGCTAAAATATAAAAATTTTTTATTAACCCTTTAAAATCTACCTCTTAAACAACAAATAATGAGAAAGAAAACTTCGGTTTGATATAAAGAAAATAAGTACGTATTAGTGATGTTCCCTAAAGCTCCCAGATTAGATCTTCGGAATTTGCCTTGTTAAAATGCTTTATTAATATAAATTCTAGAGCGGAGCTCCAAAGCTTAGAAAATATTACTAATGGCAACGTCCTGAAGTCAACTGAGACTACTAAATAAAACGAGTTAGAATAGTAAGAATCATTCCAAGCAAGTTGCTACTGTTTGTTTTCGCGGTTCAAAATAGGCGACAACGAACTTAAACTTGTAACCTTTAGCCTCAATACTGTTTTAGCATGGTCGTCTCATTTCCCAAACATCACCTAAACATGTCTCACCCACCTTGTGCTTCTGCTGCTCGTAGGAGTGGCGGTGTTGTCGCTTCTCCTCCGCCTCCCTTTTCTTTTTTTCCAGTTTCTCTGCCAACTCCGCCAATTTCCCGTCCAGGGCGTCCGGCAAATCCCTCACGGCCCCGTCCGGATCCTCCGCGTTAGGCACGGCCAGCAGCTGGCCCGCTGCCCGTTTTAGGGCCCGAAGCTCCGGCTCCCGCTCCCCCCTTTCCCGCTCCAACCTTTCCATTTCCGCCAATAGGGCGTCCGGATCTCCGGAGCCCGGTCCCTCCTCCAGAGCTTCAGAAACGTTTTTCATCCAATCCTGGAGCTTGCGGGACTGTTCCCCTAGGCCTTCCAGGCTGTCGGCCGCCAGGGTTAGGTTCTCGCCCCAAGCGACGCAGCGGCGCTCCAGGATCTCGTAGCGCTTGCTCAGGTCGGCCATTGTGGCGGGGAGCGCCGCGGAGCGACCGGCCCCGGACGGACTGGAACGCAACAGCTTCTCCACCTCCTCCTGCAGGCCACGAAGCGCCGGACCCCGACCCTCGATTTCCGAACGAAGGCTCTCTTGCTCCTTGCGCTAAAAAGACGGCAAGATAAAACCAACACACGCCACCCGAGAAGCGCCAACAAGCCAAAGGGCCAAAAACAAACAAAGCAACCAGGCAAAAAAACACAAAAAAGAAAAACAAAGCCAAAACGCCCAACCCACCACAAAAAACCCAAACACAACGAACAAAAAAACAAACAACACCCAAAACAAAAAAACGAACAAAAACAAACAAAAAACCAAAACCAAAAACAAAAAAACCAAACAAAAAACCAAAAAAAAACGACAAAAAAACAAAAACAGAACAAAAAAACAGCAAAAATCACCACCACCAAACACCAAAAAAAAAACCAAAAACACAAAAAAAAAAAAAAAAAAAAAAACAACCACAAAAAAAAAAAAAACACAAACAAAAACAAACAAAAAAAAAAACAAAAAAACACAAAAAAAAAACAAAAAAAAACCAAAAACACACAACAACACCCAAAAAAACAAACACAAACAAACAAGATTAAACGTACATATTTTCAATTCAATAAATTAAACTGGTCTTTTAAGGTTATAGATCATTAAAACTTTCTGGTTTCATTCTATCGAAATTTGGTTTGCAGTTCCGCTGTTAAGATTTTTACCTATTTACAAATTAGTGGGTGAAGAAAATATTCAAAAAGTTATTGTTGTTTCGCGGAGATCTTTTTTTAACAGAGTTATAGACAATATCACCCACCTCATTCTGTGACCCATTTTACCTACACAAGGCAAACAATACTCTTCACCCTGTTTGCACAAAAACAACAACAAAAATACAAACGAAAAATTATTTGCATACTTTTGGAACACACAGAAAATACTTATTATGCTCTTTTAAGTGACGTAAACCAAAGACAATTATTACCCACCTGTTCCTCCAATTTCTCCTTTGTAACGGTTATGGGTCGGTGTTTTGCGACTTCCGCTTCCGCCCCCGAAAGCCATTTCACCATTTCTTCCACGCCCTCGTTCACTCCCTGAGACTGTGTAAGTAGATTCTGGAGTAGTTTCTCGCGCTCCTGCACGCGCTCTTTGGCCGCATCGTATCTAAATCAAGAAACAGTTAAATTTACTTTGTCGATCTAATTTTTTCTTCACCTGTTTTGGGCAAAAATATTCCTCCGAGAGCCAATCAACGCCACCCATCGTTCTTCGATCATTGTCTAATTGTAAGTTGAGCATAAGTCAATTTTATTTTCGTGATTAACCCACCGCTTTTTCAAGTCAAAACAGTCCCTGCTCAGTGCCTTCTGACGCATTCAATTTAACATTCTCCCAAAACTAATACCACATCAAAATCGTAATTGTTAGAGCCAAGTGGCGGATTGAAAATCGCAATTTTAAACGTTTTTTCTCCTATTCTCCCACCGACCATAAAAACCATGCCACCGCCTTTTCCCACCGACCCTAAAAACCATGCCACCGCCTGTCCAATTCGAAACAGTCTATACTCAGTGCTCCTTGCTGACCGATGTATTTCAACCCAACATTCTCACAAAACTAAACTTACTTAGTTAAGTGGAAATTAAAGACCCTAATCGCAAACGCAATTCCCCCAAAAATCAACCCACCGTTTGTCCAAGTCTAGGCAGTCCCGACTGAGCGCCTCCTGGCGGTCCCGGTACCCGGCCGTGTCCCGTATGCTCTCCAGGAACTCGTCCGCCGCCGCCTTAGCCTCCTCGATGAGTGCCGAGTTGACGATTTTCCCTCTCAGTTCCCGCGTCCGCTCCAACTGCTCTTCGAGTTTAGCCGGATCGCTACCCGGCGGGTCTCGAACGGAATTCTCCACCTCCATCTCGATCTAAATTCAATTCTCTTTATTATCAGTTACTCATATAACAAACAGTACGCTAAAAATAAAAGTCTCCAACTTACAACAAACAAACAGACAGACAAACTAACGAACAGACAAACCCACCTCCTCCATCCACTTCTCCGCGTCTTTCAACGTGAATCGGAAAGCGTCGGCGGCTTTCTCCACCACGGTTTGGTGCTCCCGCATACGATCGCACTTCTCCACCAAGTTTTGATAGTCGTCCGACAAATCCGACACCTATAACAAATAATAATATTATTAACAATCAATCGCAAAAAAACTAAATAAACATGGTAAGAAAGTTAAAAAAAATCTATTCTTTCCATAGGTGAGAAAGGGGGGGCAGGCTGGGGTAGACTTCTTGAAAAAACGTGAATTTTTAACACATATTTATTTTTTTACACCCTTTTTACACCAGACACCAGAATATCCCTTTTTATTCAATAAAATGTAGTATTATCCTGTAAAAAGAACAATTATTAAAGTTATTATGGTTTAAAACTGTTTTGCTATGAACACTGGACCCCACCTGACCCCCCCTTTAGATTTCAAAATTTTACACCCTGGGTCGACCCTCCCTATAAAAAGCTAGGAGGGTCCGGACCCCCCTCCTAGAATTCAAAATTCGATTTACCCCGGGTAACCAACCACCCTCCTAGCTTCCCGGACCGTTCTCACCTATGATTCTTTCTCTTCACAACTCACCGTTTTTCGTATCTCGTCTCCCCTAAAGTCGGTGAATGAGCGGGGTCGGTAGTTGTGGGAGGTGGCCATCCGGACTTGGTGCAGCTCTTCTGCGTAGGCCACCAGCTCGTCCTGCAGCTTGGCCGCCAGGTTTTTGATGGACTGCAGATCTTCCGCGTGCCCCGTTACGTCTTCGGTTATCGACTTAAAAATTTAAAAAAATAAATATTTCACTTTATTCGGCATATACACAAGGCCACACACTTAGTACTTAATTTGCAACCATCAAATCACACACATCTGTTTTCCATTGAAACATTAAACAAAATTAAGCTAAAATAAAAAATATACCAACTTTACTCAAACCAGGATACCAAAGTAGTTAAAAAATTTTATACATCGTAAAAGTAAATTCATGTAATTTGTAACTTTAAGTTTTTCCACAGGATTCTGATCTGACAATAAAAAATTGTATAAAATAAACTGTAGAAAAAGCGAATTTATAAGGCGTCATATTTTTGAAATATTATCACAACGGCAGTTATTACACAGACCTGTGCTCGCCCCCCCCCCCTGGGGTTTTATTGGGGGCGGGGGCATTCCAAAACGGGGGGGGGGCACGGGGAGCAATTTTTTTGAAACAGAGGGGGCAATAAAACGGGGTGGGCAAGCAGGGGAAAAAGAAAAAAAAAAGAAAAAAAGAAGAAAAAAAGAGAAAAAATAAAAGGAAAAGGGAAAAAAGGGACAAAAGGAAAACAAAAAAATAGTCAAAATGCAAAATACAGAAACAGCAAAAACGCAAAAAATACATAGCGCATCAAGGCAAAAACAAAAGGACTATTTTTTGGCGGGGGGGGGGGCAAAAAACGAGCAACCCCAGAAGCGGCAGTTATTACACATTGTAAAACTTACCTTTGCCCGTTCCCTTCCGGCCGCCAGTCTGTGCGTGTCGGCTGAATCGGCGATGACGTCATCGATTGCCGCGTCCGTCTGCACCGCCCACTCCTTGAAGCGCTTAGCTTCTCGAGAAAAGTCATCTTTACTCTGCGAGGCGTCCTTCAGCCTGTAACAACACATATAACTTTTACAATAGTAAGCTATAACAACAAACAGAAGTGTCACAAAAAATTTAAAATTTAAAGTTTCTCCGATTTTCCCCTCAGACTACATATTAAATCTTTATTAGCCCAGCGTCCCGGTTTTAAAACATCAACCCAAAGATAATTATTACACTGTACCGTTTAAGTATAGCTTCCGTCCTCTGGTCGGCCTGTTGGTAGCCTTCTTTAAGTTGATTCCGCCCTTTCCGCAGCTGGTTGAACTCTTCAGGACTGAAGATGTCAGCTCCTTCGGTGGACAATTGGTCCGTCAGGTGGAGGCAACTTCCGACTTCCCCGTCTAGCTCGGCTATGCGCTGGCGCAAAATCTAATATACATAAAAGAAGTTTACATTAGTTTTAGTTTATTTCTTGTTGTACTAACTATCTATATAAAGAATTTCTTTCCTTCTTGTTTTGCAAAAAAACGTTTGCTTTAATTACTCCCGCAAAATCTAATATTTTACTAAAATAAATTTTACATTTTAGTTTTATTTATTTTATTTCGTTTTGCACTTACCGTCTATAAAAAACTAATTTTGCTTGCATAAAAAACTGGGTTTTTTAAATAACCCACAATTCGCTCACGAAAAATCTGAAAATCCAATAAGTCCTACGGAACTTTATATTTTTAAATTTCTAATACGCAAAAAACGAAGCATACATTTAACTTGTTTTTTTATTTAACCTTGTGCTTACCAAAAAAGGTCTTTTTTTTAGAATTTCGTTAGCTACTGGTAAACATTTTTTGAAATACAACAAAAATTAATTGCACCCTTTTTAACGCTCTTTCTTTCGTGTCTTACGTTTTTTAAGTTTCAAATATTCTTTAGTTTCAAATATCTGGCATTGCTCACAAATGCACTAATACATTAAAATTATGATTATGTCATTATGGTAAAACTTATAAACTCACTAATTTACCATAATAAAACTCATGAACAACTTAAAATATGGACTGCAAATCTTAGATACTCACGCAACCTAAGCAAAACTTAAAAAAAGCTAACCTTTATCATGTGATAATTTCGTTATTGTAATTAAATCGTGTGTTCTTAAATTGAAAAATGCTAAATTCCCTTCCCTTTTGAAAATAAATCAGGGTACCGTACCACCCCAAGGTAAATTTTCTGTTTTTGACTTCACCAGTGGACATTTATTCCCCGGTTTACACTAGATTTTATCAATGACCGTAAAGTCAGAACATCTTAGCTACGGACAAGTCCCCTTACCGAAACGGACACCACCCCCCTTACGGACAGCCCCCAATCCGACACCTATACATACCTCCACTCGTTTCATCTTCTCCTCCAAGTCCTCGTTGGCGTCCGCGGATTCCAACTCCTCCGCCAATTGGTTCTGGAGCTGGAGGAGAGTGAGCAGGAGTCCATCCGTATCCGTCTGGCAGCTTTGGAATCCCTCTTCCACCGTCTCCTGCAAGCAACACGCTCCGCATTAAAATCAAAACAACAGAATAAACGCACAGAAATTCGCATATAGGGAACGATTTGTTTTAAAGTCGACAACAAGGGATAAGCGGGTTTTTAAATTCGCCTTGTCGGGAAATCTGAAAACTACAAGAAAAGTGCATCGCTAACCAACTTTGGACTAATAAAGCTCGAGTTAAAAATCACGAGATAAATTTGAAAGCCTATTGGGTTAACAAATAAACAATTTTAAATAAGTTTATTTGACGGTATAAAATTAAAAAAAGACTCATCCAATAAAAAAAAGACTTAACTAATTCTCATATGACCTGATATAGTAGTTCGTTTTTTATGCGTAATGGTACTTGTGAAGAAAACATAGCTGCTTGATTTTCGGCGTAACTTTTTATCCAAATGTAACGCTGATTAAGGTATCGTATCAGTATATAAATACATTTTTACACCCATATAGGATTTGATTATAGTTAACTCCGAATAGGGCGAATTTAAAACCAATTATCCATCACTGTAGACAAAAACAAGAAGCTAAAATTGCTATAAATAGTATTTTTTACTCTGACAAAAAAAACTGTTCCGGATTACTTGTCTTTTTAATTTTTCCAACAGTTTTTGTTTGGTTTACTTCACTAAGCTCCAAGCGGCACAATGTAAGTGAATAATAATTTCAGTTTCAAGTGTAATGCCAATTAAAATTAGGGTAAAAGTTCATCATTCTACTAAAATTGACGAACTCCTTATTGAAAACAAGCGCCGGTTAACCCTCTGGCATTTTTTCTGCTGTATATCCACAGAAGGGATTCCACGCCACCACTGCTCACTGTTAAAGTTGGCCCCGCTTCCTGCCGAGACGAGGAGTTTAACCCACTGAAGCACTGACGCGGAATATCTTCTGCGGATTTTCAGCGCTTTTTCGATGAAAAAATCCGAAAGGGTTAAGTCATTATACTGATATACTTAAAAAATAAATTATACGATTTACCATCCCAAATATAGGCGGCCACTATATAATGATAATAATGACATTTAGACATGATAGTTAGCTTAAAATAAAATGAAAAATAAACCATTTAAAAGAGTGTCCTTCCAAAGGACGTTTTTATGAAAAAAGTATATATGTTTATAATGCCGGCGAAAGTTTATATATTAGAATTGATTGCACATTTTGGGCATAGTATGATTGTTGATTTTGTTTTAATCAATCTTAAAAAATATGACTAAAAAATTTAAGAATAACCTGCAAAAATTAATAAAATATAAGTAATATAAGAAAATTACAATGCGTTTATGTGGATTACAATTTTTACTTAACGGTTTTTTATATTAATTAGCAGATATGGGTCTTTTTACTTTTAAGGCAATTTTTAGCTTCTTATTTGCAATTCTAATTTCCCCTAAGCTTTTCAGCCATTTCTTTAAGCTATAAAGTTTAATAAGCAGTTACTATTGCTATTAGCAAAAGTTAAATAAATACACATTAAACGTGTTAGTCGATTATAAAGGTAAGTATGGAATAAAGTTATGTAAAAATTGTTTTGTTTAGTTTATTTAAATAAGCACGCATTAATATTCCACTTTAACGAATTGTACTGTAATTAGAAAAAAAATTTAAATAAAAAATACGGTTTGCTTGCTAGTCGCAAAAGCTAAAAAACATTTTCTCATTTTACTCGTAAATTAGGTTAAGAAAATTTTAACAAATTTAGTGAGGTTTTTAGACATTATAGGCAAAAATGGCTGAAAAGTTACTTTTATAAATCAATCAATAATTGTAAAAGACGAAAAACAAAACAAAAACACGTATGCAAATTTTCTATAACAAAAGTTACATTAAATTTGCAAAACAACACGCATACAGCATACAACCATTAGGTTAAATAAATAAGACGGGTCCTACAACTCTTGTATATTTTCCCGGTTAGTAAGTGCATTTCTATGCGTGGTGGCTACTTAAGAAGCGGTATTTATCAAAGTTTGTTATGTTTTAATGTTATAAAATACAATTGCATTGTGAAATGTCTATTTCCCACATTGGCATCGTTTTTGCACAGTAATTATGCACTTTGAAATTTGCCTGTTAGTTTGTATGGCTTTGTAAGACAGCAGCAGATAAATTTTAAATAACTATAAAATATTATCTACCCACCCTTAAATTCACCTTTACAACCTATATTAGCTATAAAAATTCTAAATATGTTTTTTAATAAAAACACTTTGTTTTCAAAAGCACAGCTAACTAGCACTGCGTTTTGTGTAACAAAACGTAGTGATATTTAAACACTTGAACATGCGCGCTTTTCAACATTTGAATAATTTTTTACTAAAAAGAGAATATAATGAGCAATATCCGTACAAAAATATGTGCACGGCATAATTATTTGGGTAAATAAATCCCGCCAACAAAATGTTTGATTTATTCGAAAAATTTTATTAAGTAATAAATATTCCAGCCGCAAGCTACACAAAAGTAAAATTTTTTCGTTTTCAAGAAATTATCATTTAATTTTAGAGTGGTTTTTTGTACAAACTGTAGTTAGCAAAGAAATAAACAACGACCATGATTTTTTTTTAAAATTTTTGTATCTACAAGCTGAGGCCGTTTTCGTCATCTATGCGATTAAAAAAATAAAGCTAACCACATGACACAGCACGACATTCATCTTACCTATTTCCAATTAAAAATATACTTCAATTTAAATCAAAGCGTGAAGTTGAAAAGAGTTTTGGAGTCAAGAAAAGGTAATAATCAACACGTGTATATTGTCATATAAACCGACACCAGAGTAGTAGAATGTGAAACAGATGGGAAGAGATTTGAGCAAGCAGTCGCGATAGACAAGTGCAAATACAATTACTATTAAGTACCGAAAATATTATACCAGACAATAAATTAATTACCAACCACCAGAGGATAAACCGCGATAAGCATAATAATATATAAATAAAAAAGCAACAACTAAAACTAAACTTAATTAAATTAGACTCCCAGAAAAGACAGATTGAATTATTAAGCAGAATTTTTTTGGACTCCAAAAGTTAATTACAAGTAGAAACACATATTTATTAAAGTGCTTAAAAATATACTATTTTTAACATGAACCTTTTAACCTTTGAAACATTAAACGCCTACACTACAAGAAAGACAGAGCGTTAAGTGGCGCGTGGGAGTTAGTACTACCAAGCGAAAGTACCCATTTTTAATACGAGTTTTAGTGTCGCCGCACAGTACTAAAGCATCACTAGTACCTTTTTTCCAAAATCCAACAGCCGTCCGTTTTTCCAAAGATCAAAGAGGGACTGTCGCTCGGAATGGAGATCAAGAGAGAACTGTCCTGACTTCTTGTCAAAAAGATCCAAGTTCAGCGCTTTGTGAAGAGGAATCAAGAATGGAGGCTTTAAAATTTGCAACCAGCACTCAGATGTATGAATTGCTTGCTGATTTAAAGCTTCTTCAATGCTTAGTTTATAGTCAGAAATAAACGGCGAGCGAAGTTTTCCATGTTTAATTGAATACAGCCCAAACTTAAACGCTTCACAAATACTCAAAGGTTTAAACGGAAGTAAAAGTAAATCTTCGGAAATTGCTTCCATTAAAGTAACATATTTTCTGGCAGTAAAATCCCAAATTTTGGCGTCTTCAAATCGAATTATATTGTTTTTTACTGCTTTATATAAGTTAATTAGGGTACCATTGTATTTATCCTTAACAAATGCTGATTTTGAAATAATAATTTTTTTCTCAATGGCGCTTGCAAAACTAAATTGAAGATTAGTAATGGGGACAGTCACGATACCTTGTTTGAAATTAAGAAAACCATTTTCATAAATAAATTGAAATGAATATTTAGGCTGAGAAACAGCAATTATTCCAGAAGGATACTGTATAATGAGAGGATGAATTTTGCTTGTAAAAGGATCAACGGTAATTTTAGCACAAAGATCAACCATTTGACTTTCAACAGCGGCAAAAAGGGGTATCCATTGATCACTTGATATGTCCTTCACTTGAACATGGCTGCAATCGATTCTTTGATTCAATATCGCCGCTTTTAAAGGAATTTTTTCTCCTGTGATTGTAGTAAAAACGTTTTGTTTTAAATCAATTAATTCTTTGTTAAATGCTTCAGCAAACGTCACAGTAGTTTTAGTGCACATTTTTTGTGGAAACCACACAGCAGTAACTGAATGCAGGAAAAAGCGTTAAGCTTTTGGGAGAATTTAAAACATCACTTCTAAATTTCAGCTGACAGGTATAGTGTGCGGGCTGAGAAAAAGTAAACAATCCGGTGGCATTATTGAGTGGATTTTCTAGTGGCCAAAAAGGTGACAAACATGGCACAATAGCAAGGGCGTTCGTCAAATGCAGCGGTTTTTAAATGCTGGTAAACACGTTGAACAAAGCATCCAGTTGTATTAGTTCCCTTTTCTCATTTCAGTGAGCACTTTCAGATATTGGCAGTAATGTTGACAAGATTTAAAAATGCAAGACTAATTACTATCACTTTTCCACATGCTACTTTAACATCATCAAGCAAGGAAGCTACCTGGCTAGCTGACTGTGTATAACTAAGACAATGATACAAAAAATTCAAAAACTAAAAATAACTAGCGAACTGACTATACTTGGTAAAATTTACAATATATATAAAATATCTGTACAGTTTATAACTTGCTCAATCTCAACCCTCTCTGTGTCCTTTAACTTTGGTAAACTGTTCCATATTGCCTTTTCTTTCTCGCAACTCTTGTGGTTGGCCTTTCCATCTCACCTCTTTGGTGTATGTATGAACTTGGCTTCCTCCACCTGGGCTGACACTAGATACTGTTGTTCTTGTTTCACCACGTGGACTTAAGGCCTGGATTACTTGGTTTAGCTCACCTTGGCTCATGTTAAGGGACTCCATTATTACTGTTGCAGCTTGAGGGGGAATGAGTTTCATATTTACAGATCTTACAATTGAATATCTGCGTCCGCTCATGGGATGGACAAGTTCACCAGATTGAACGTCTATCAGTCCACTTTCAACAGCTTGTTTAGCTGAGACCTGTCTTCCTGACACTGGATTAGATATAATTGGCTCATCAATATTAAACCCGTGGCCTTTTAACGTATCAAGAAATTCATCTTGCAGGTCAGCCAACCCTTGAGGGTCTTCAATAAGTGACCTTCTTTTGCTAATGTCCACAGAGCTTGTGTGAGTCCTAAAAGGACTAGTTGATCCTGGTCGATAAGGACTACCAGAGCGATTTCCATTAGCGGATCTTGGTCTTTGTTGCAATGGTTCATCAACGCCAGTAAACTTAAACTTAAACCCCTCTGCATCTCGTCTCTTGATGGCTTCAGCAACAGCTTGATTTGCATGCATAGGTGAATCAATAAGCGCAATAAATCCCGTTTTAACTGCCTCTGATAAAGACAACTTGGTTCTGCCTGAAGTGTATTTTCCATTAATGTCAATTAAGCCAGATGATAAGGCTTCTTTGAGGATCACAGTTCTTCCACTAGAAACATCATAGATCAAAGAATCGCCATCAATGAGCCCAGTGTCAACAGCATCTCTGAATGTAAGGTATAAACCGGATCTTTGATCACGCATTCTTCCACTGTGTTGGTCAAAATCTTCTGTATTTATGATATTGGCTAGATTTTGCTCATCTGATCCAGAAGATACATTTCCAGTATCCAATAAATTTCTTTCCAAAGCTTCTGACATACTCATGATTTGGCCACTGTCTGGGTCAGTAAATTGATTTCTGGCGAGATCAATTAAGCCCTTACCCAGAGCTTCTGCAAAACTCCATTTTTCTGTACGTTTGAGTTGTTCACCAACTTGTTTTGGAAAGCGACCTTGCTGCACAGCTGTTCCAATAGGTACAGTTAGATTTCTGTCCAGTTGGACTGTACGATTGTGAGTATCAACAATACCATCAGCACAAGCCTTTAGCAAGTTTATGTCTTTTCCAGATCTCCAGTCTTTAATAGTGGGCTCTGTCATTGTTTTTAATATTCCTTCTGAAATTAGACCCTTCTTTGATGCTTCTAATAAGGGTAATTTTTGAGAAGTTATTGGATTACAATACAATTCACGTTTGGGATCAACGAGTTGCTCATTTATTGCTGAGCTGATTTGAATAGCAAAACCTCGCGTTGGATCATAAACTCCTTCAGTTGTTAAGCTAGCATACACAGACCTTAAAACATCAATCCAACTAAGTCGCTCATTTGAGAAAGGATTAAAAACTTCACCTGTTCTTGGATTTATAATATTTAACTCAATAGCTTTTTGAATGCTAATTCTTTCTCCATTAGCTGGGTGTATAACTCCTTTTGGTAATGTTTCACACAAAGTCATATCCAGAAGTCCAAGATTTGCAGCTTGCGCAAGATCAATAGTTTCATTTGTTTTTGTATTAACATAAGCTATTTTATTAAGGTCAATAATCTTTGCCCTAATGGCATCTTCCAAAGAAATTTTTTCATTTGTTGATGAATCAACTACTCCTTCTTGAACGGCTCTACTTATATCAGAACGAAACACAGAGTAGGTCTTGGTGTATTGCTTTCCTTTTTTATCCACTTTGGCTAAACCCATTCGTCTAGCCTCATTAAGTGTATACACTTGATTTGTTCTTAGATCGCGAACTTTATCAATTCCAATTAGTTCAGCATGTGGTTCCAATTCTACTGATTGTACTTGTGCTGAGCTTTTTACTGTAGTTTTTGTTTGTGTCTTATATGGATCTTCTCGGAGTTGAACAGTAAAACGCATCCCAGATGGATCAACATATTCACCTTTTTCAATTCCATCTTCACCTTTAACAACTTTAACCATGACTTGACTTCCCCCCAGGTCAACAAGTTCTTCTCTTGCCCCATTATTGAAACTTTTCTTATGGGTTACAACAGCAGATTGGTTTCTATTTTCTGGAGCTACTACCATTCTAGTTGTTTGATGTGTTGTCACAATTTGACCTCCCATGTTTTGAAGATTTATTCCACCTACTGGTTTTATGGCACCAGTAGTCAATGACATCATAAAACTTGTTCCTTCAGATGTAACTTTGTTTAGTAAAAGTCCTCGTTTTAAATCCACAATTTTCTGATTAATTGCTTCTGGTAGCAATAGCTCTTGGCCAGAAGCTGGATCCTTGACAAGAATACTAGACGGTTCAATTAAACCTGACCTTATGGCATCATGAAGAGGTTGATTTGTACCATCAGTATTATGAACTAGACCACTTGATAAATCAAGACTCCCAGAACTAATAGCTGCCTCCAAGGTTTGAGCAACAAAACCGGCATTTAATAATCCTATTTGCACTGCTTCTGATAAATTGACTTTTTGACCGGATTTTGAATCTGTAATTTCCGCAGTATTTCCATCAATTAAACCAGACTGTAAAGCGTCCAAAAATGAAATTTTTTCTTTGGTATTTGGATCTAGTATAAATGATTCATATGGATTGAATAAACCTTTAATGATACTTTCTTTTAGAGTCATTTGCTTTTTTGTGTCAGGATGGGTGAACAACCCAGTTTGGGCATCATACCAACCAAGTGAAAGAATTTTTTGCAAACTGAAATCAGCAAAGGCAGCTGGACCTGCAACTGATGCTTGTTTAGTTTGAACTTGTTTACGGACTTGCTGTTTCATGGTAGTGGCAACAGCATCACTGGCATTTTCAGGCACACCACCAGTTACATACAAATGTTGTTGTTTAGCTGCATCCTGCAAACTATATCTTCTTCCATCTCTTTTGTCAACATAGTATCCTTGTGTCGCGTCAATAAGTCCAAAACGAATGGCTTGTTCATAGGTCATTTCACGTCCTGTAAGCGAATCTCTCACTTTAATCTCATTTATATCAATAACTTGCTGCTTAATTGCATCATCAAGAGGCAGTCTATTTTTAGTAATTAAATCAACAAATTCTCCAGTATCAATATCAAATGACCAAGACGATTCTGATTCTTCAACTTCAATATTACCAACTGGAGTAAAACTGACAACTGGACCTCCTCCTCCTGGACCAGCACCAAATTGGACGATTTTTTTAGACAATGATACTTTGGAGTCTGGAGCCTCAACCACAATTATTTTGTTTTGAATAGCTGTCTGAAGATCTTGCCCATTTACATGTCCAGTTGAATCCATAATTTTATTTCGGATAGCTTCAACTGCAGTCAGTTGTGTTCCAGATTTGGGGTCTTTTACTCTTACTTGAGAAGGGTTTATAATACCAAGATCAAAGCACTCTTCCAAAGTAAGACTGCGATTTGTGTCTGGCGGTGAAAGTATACCAGTTTTTGTATTTAAAATTCCTCTTCGTTCACAGTCCAACAGATTCATTCCATCAGTGGGCACTTCAAGCACACCACGTCCACCAGTGATTGCTCGATACGCTGAAACTCCACCTGGCCCACCTACAGCTGTGGTTTCTGTGGTTCGCTGACGCTTAACAGTTGTCACAGTCTCTTCTTGCTGCCTGTTTGGGAAAATTTTTGGCGCCAAAACTTGGCTTGTTTCTGTCATTTTTTCAGTTGTACTTTCTTGAACTCTAGGGCCACCATCCAACGCTTTTGCAGGCATAATCCATTCACTACTGGGTGACACTAATCCCCTGTTCATTGCATCTTGAAGGCTCATTTCTTCATCACCTTGTTTGAATCGCTGAGTCCTGGCATCCAAAAGACCTTGACGCATAGCGTCAGAAAGTGAAATGCGGACCTGATCTAATCCTTCAGTTGGAGTTGAACCAGGACGAGTAATACGTTTAGTTCCATGTTTCGCAGGTTTTTTGATGGAAACCATAGATGCTGGTACATCAAGAAATGCAGCCAGTTGAAGGGCACCTTTAAGAGTAACAAATCCTCGTTCCAGGGCACTTCTTGGGGAAAGCTCCTGATTTTGACTTTGATCAAGCAAAACGCCTTTACTTGTATCAATAATTCCCAGACAGCCAGCTTCAAAAATGGATTTCTGATTTCCATATTTGTCCTTAATTCCAACAACTGTGATCATGGCTTCCTGAAGATGGGGTTCTATTAATCCTTTTGTAACTGCATCAGGCAAAAGAAAACTTTCTCCAGTACTGACATCAACAATTCTTTGAGATGTAGGAACAATAACACCAGCATCTTCAGCTTCATTATATGATAATGTTTCTCCAGTTTTTGTATTTTTAAAACCTTTGACATCAAATATTGAATGACGTGCTTTATCAACAATATAACCATGCCTTACTGCTTCAGCAATAGCATATGTTTCTTGAGTAACAGGGTTGCAAAAACGACCTTCTGGAGTTATTACTCCTCGCTCCAATGCTTCAACAAGAGAAATAACATCTTTTTCTTCAGGGTCAATAATGTGACGTGTGTCTGGATCAAGCATTCCTTCTGATAAAGCTTCCAAAAGTATAAGACGTTTTTTAGTGCCACCATCAATAAATCTTCCCATAGAATCTATTTGATCTTTCATGCTCATTTCTTTCAAAGTCAATGGTTTTTGAATAAGATCTTGTTCATATGCTTGTTTTAAACTAATTGACTGTCGCTGATGGGTGTCAGTGAAATGGAGAGACTCTGCTCTGGTTTTCAGAATATTTCTTAAAACTGCTTCGCCAACAGTAATCCTGGAACGCTCAGCGGTATTTATTATTTCGCGGGTTTGAAGATTTAATAAATTGACATTTTTGGCAACAACATCTCGCAAAGTCAATTTTTCATCACTTTTAGGATTAGCAAATATTCCGGTTTCTGGGTCAACAAACCCTTTTTCAATCGCATCTGTCAAAGAAATAGCAACAGCTGGTTGTGCTGGGCCGCCAATACTTATGTAACCATGGCGTAGGGCGTCTCTCAGAGGCATGCTTTCTTTTGAATAACGTCCTGTGAAAATACCAGTTTCAATGTTAAGGACTCCCTGCTCAATAGCTTGTTCCAATGGCATTGGAGGCAGTTTTAAAATTCCCATTTTTACAAGTCTATGAATGTTATCAAATGAGATTACACCTCTTCTTACACTTTCATATAATGCAAGAGGCTCACCAGTTTTTGGATCTTTTAATTGACGTTTGTCAGGATCGTAAAGACCGGACTGAATGGCTTGAAGAAGACTGAGGTCAGCACCTGTATCAGGATCTTTGATTCCATAAGGCGTTTGTAGACACTCATTGAACGATTGAGAAATATAACCCATGTCAACTGCCTGTTTCAGGCTTATTTTAGAGTCTGACACAATATCATAAAACTCCCCTTGGCCTGCGTGAAGATCGAGTAGTCCCTGACGCACAGCTTCCACAAATGTTAACAGTTCCCCTGTTTGTTTTTGATGCACAGCTTCCAATTCATAAAACTGAGTTCTCACTTCCTGGCTTTCTTCATATGTGTTTAATTCTGCTTCTGGTTCTTCAGAAATGAGCGCTGTTTCCGCGAGAGGGTCTACCTCTTCAAATTCTCCTGAAAGACCTCCGGCCACCACTTCTGTCACAGTCTGCCCATGAACAATGTTGAGTTTGGGTTCCTGGAATGGTATATTGACGTGAGCGTGGTCGCCAGGCCCGGTGCCTGCCACGTGAAGCCTACTTTTAAATACTTCTGGGGATTTCGGTGGAGAAGGAGGGGCGGCAACCTTTATCTCCACTTCTACTTTTTCCTTCCTATGAATTTCGCGACGCCTGTACGCCTCTTCTTCCGCTCTTCGCCTGGCATCCTCCTCTGCACGGCGTCTGGCTTCTTCTTCAGCTGCTCTAAGGCGCGCCGCCTCATCAGCACGCCTTCTTGCCTCTTCCTCCGCTCTTTGGCGCTCCATCTCCGCCTTTCGTCTCCTCTCCTCCTCCTCCTGCAATCGCCGCAAGCGGTCTGCCTCCGCCTCTTCTGACCGCCTTCGGTCTTCCTCCTCCAATCTAAGCCGCCTCAGTCGCTCCGCCTCTTCAGCGGCGTGAAGTTCCGCTCGCCTTCTGGCCTCCAAATCCAGCCGGGACCTTTCGTCATCTTCCTACAAGAATTAGCAAAACCGCATACCGCCGGAAAAAATTTAACATAAAAAGAAACCAACAGCAATTTGCATTCATTGGTGATTTGTTGCGCTGGGTGAAAATTTACGCTATAGCAAATTCGCAAAAATATACACATAAAATTAATATTAGCTTAATACCAGCTTAGCCCACTAGCCTAGCGTTTATGCTATGTACTACAGTGCATTGAAATCAACAGGTTTTAATCAATGACTTTGATCTGGAGAGCCCAATTGAAATCTTCACCTAAATTTTGTTTTTTACTTTTACCGGAATAAGCATTAATGTAAAAGAATATTTTACTAATTGTCTATTAGGGTATCAATGAATCATTGTTATACATTGACACTTATTCTTTTTATAAAGTGGCGTATTTATGAATAGATCAAGGGTGTAAAGCTAGAAAAAGCTTAATAAATACTAGTACCATCCAAACACAATAACCAAAAAGGTTCCCAGTATTTTTGAAATTAAAATTTTTCTATCCTTTAAGAACTAACGCACAGTCAATATAAGACGTCTTTGGATTTTTCAAAAAAAAAAAGATACAGTAAAAACGTTTTCTAGAATTATTTTTTTTTGAAAAATACTTTAAATAAAAATTTGACTGGGAGGTAATATTAAAAAATATTCACTACATCAACCCTTTTATAATATAGATTTTGGTTGAATAAAAAAACCCAGATATAATTTTATGCAAAAATTATTTAACAAACAAAATTCTAGTTGTAACTGAAAAAAAAACTTTTAACACAACAATGACGTGCAATAGCTCTTAAAACTCATTGTAAAATCGCCAAAATTTATTTTTTTTGCCACGTGACTTTACGACATATAAAAATTATATATGCAGGCAGATAGAAAAGTAGTTGCCG
This sequence comes from Microlaimidae sp. YZB2_3, assembly GCA_030248175.1. Lineage (NCBI taxonomy): Eukaryota > Metazoa > Nematoda > Chromadorea > Desmodorida > Microlaimidae > Microlaimidae sp. YZB2_3. Next base: position 43,996 of record JASAMX010022468.1, read on the forward strand.
CACCTAGAAATTGCCAACACCCCCAATTAATGTGTGCTATCGTATGAAACCACACTCTTTAACAGACTTTGTGACCTTTTGTAAAATTGGCATTTTCCTTAGCTTCTCTTTCCTGGGGCCAGTTTGTCTTTATAATACACACGCTGTAGAAGCATTTATCTAAATTTTTTGACTTGAGAAAAAGCACAAAAAACAAACAAACACTCGCAATATAACGTAAACAACACAAACCAGCATGTTAAAATATGTTTATGAAAATAACAATGGCGCACTAAGTATGTTAAGGACGGTGGTTTCATTATTTCGACTATAATTTTTTTAAAATAGTCGTACTATTACCGTTTGTCGATATTTTTTGTGGAAGGAGGAAGAGAGTGGATCGAAAGATCGGCGAAGGCTAAAACCCTTGATAACACAATAAATAATTCAGGGGTTGTCGTCCTTGCCACAGAATGAACCGGAGTAAGCATAAAACAGCTTTGGTTCTTAAAGTTTTGTCAAAGCCCTTTTTTAAAAGCTTATTAAACAAGCTTCAGGTAGCGAAAAATAATGATTTCATTTTTGTCTATTTTTTTCTTCCAAAATAGCCCTTGTTAGCGATTTTATACTTAAAATGGCAAAAATTTAGAATATATGTCCTTTTTTTATGACAAAAATTTAAGTAATTTTCAGTTTTAAATTTTATAAGGGGAAAACCATATCATCTCACTGCTGTTTAATGCAGAGTTACATATTCATTTTGTCGCGGCGAAAACCTTTTATTAAGTTCCTAGTCTTCTAGCTCACTGTGTTTCAACATTCCTTAGTATTGTTTCGGTTTGCTTTTATAATCTTACATATTTCAAAATACTTTTTTAGTCTGACTGATATTAATTATTATAACAATGCTCCAATTGATTATTTATACTTATACTATACACAAACCTTTTTTTAGGACTAAGATGTTAAATTACACTACAACACATTAATAAATGCTGGTATAAACACAAATAGCTGAATATTTTTTGTTTAATAATATGCAATCATGGTATTTCGCAAAGGTCGCGATCAAATCTTTTTGTTTAAAATTTGTTTATAGAAGTGTGACATTCGCTTGCTACATGTTTAAATATTCTAGCTTTGTTTTACGATTGTTTACACAACATTATGTTTAACTCTATTTTCTTGTTTTTAAACGCGTGTGTTTAATTTTAAAATATAAAAATAACAAAACACTACATAATTATGCTTATTGCATATATCTAAAACTAAAAAAATTAAGACAACAACATCATTCTCAAGGCGATCAGTCTAAGTACAAAAACGTAAACAGTGAAGTCAAAAAGCGCATGCTTGTAAGCAAAATAAGGGAAAGTCTGTAAACAATCTATGAAAGAAAAAAAAACACAAAAAAGAATAAAAAATGGTTAGTAACCTTTTGCACCCATTGTCCCTCCATTTCCAGAACTTGTTTCTGCGTTCTAAACTCCTGCTCTATCACTTCCCAATGACGTTCCTGCTTTGCGAATTCATCAACCTGTTGATTTACCACCATTTCTTTGTGTTGACGGTTGAAGCTCAGTCCCTGCTGCTCCTGATTTATGACTACAACCTCTTGACGACGTTCTTGATTTATCAGCTCCTGATATCCTTCCTGACTTGTCACTTCAATTTGATGAAATCCCTGGTTTATAAGTTCCCGCTGACGTTCCAGATTTATCACTTCTTTCTGATGATTTATCAGTTTTTCCCGATTTATCAGCTCCTCATGTCGCTGCTCCTCTGTCAGTTCCCAATGCCGTTTCCCCACTATCACTTCCTGCTCAAAATTCCGCTGCTCATGGTCTTGTTGTAGTATCGATCGGTTTGAGACTCCTGTTTGGTCTCCCCGGTTTTTTAGATGTATCGTCAACGTGCTGGTTTTTGTTTCTGAAAAAGGCCGGAACTGGGTGTGACGATCGTCGCGCGTCGAACTCTCGCTCTCTTCCTGAATTGATATTTGTTCGGTTTGTTCTTGCTCTTTATATAGCTATAATAAATACCGAAACCTTAGAGCCCAAAATAAAGCTACACCGTACACTTCTCGTTGAAAAAAATAAGCAAATTGACTACTTAAATGACCTTGTTATTTTTATGCGAATTAACTACTGAAATGACATTGTTATTTTTATATGATTTCGACCCTCAACTTGTAAATATAAATTTTAAAATTTAAATTAACAAAAAATAATTTTTTTACATTATTTAAACATAGTTTCATTAGTGGGTTTAGCTAAAAGACTTTGCGATGATTAAAATTCAAAAAACAAACATCAACTTATGAAGTAAAAATTAAAATAGCTTTGTAACTTTATTTTTAACAGAAAAAGTAATTTTTTAAACCTTCAAATACTCAACGTAAACCTGCAACAAATTTGTTCAACATTTTTGTTTAAACAAAACTTGCAGGGTCTGAAAACCCCAAACTATTATAAAACTAAAAAAAGCATTGCAAAAGTATTAAAACCTATAAAGATATTTTTTTGCTAATAATTTGAAGTGTACGGTTGATATTCATGCAAAATTAAAGTTAGTAGGTATTAAATTGGCAGCTAAAGAAATAAGGCACTAAAGCGTTACAATACCTTCATCCAACAACTGTGTAGTTAAGTTAAGCTAAATCAAAACGCTTCTCCGCGTTTTCTTTATCACAGTCAGTAAATAAAATAATAAAATTTGCAAATTAAGTGCGATTTAAACTGGTGAAACAAATAAACTGAGTGCTTTAAACAACATTCCAAACTATGTTGCACAATATAACATTATATTATTATAGTTCTAACTGGATTTCATTTTAACAACAAAAAATCTAATATCGTATCAAAAAATATTAAGTACGGTTGTAATACTACCAGTGTTCACTACAATAAATTTAATTTTGGTTGCGAAATAAACCAAAAAAATTTTCCTTCAATATATAAATATAGAAATATTTTGAATAGCGAACCCCAGGAAAAAGAAAATTTGCTCCAGAAAACGACGAACAGCTAAAATAGCTTTAAAGGTGTTAATTCAAAGGAAAATAGGCATTGTCATGAGCTGTCAAACAATTTTCAAAATCTCTACCATAAAATTTATATGATTTGATTTTTTGATGTCCAACTACTTTCCCCTAATTTGCCGTTGATGTGATAAACTGAGTCGAAAGCCGTGTGGAATCGTTAATTTTATTATTTACAAAGCAGTATTTATGTACTACAAATATTTTTGAGTTAAAGTTCTGATACTCACTCACTAAAACAATTTTATGTCATGAAAAACAAGTTTATTAACTTTTTTTAACCAAAAAATGTTAATCAATTTAGGGGATTAAAAAAATTTGAAAGGTTATTTTTCGGAGTCCCAGCAATATAAGACGTACGTAGCAGCTCAAAATTTAAAGAAGAACTTTCATAAATCAAATGTCTATATCACCCAGAACAGAATCTACTTTAATATATTTAAGCTTGTTGATAAGTGGTACCAATGCTTCAAAATTCTTAAATTTTAGCCCAGTTGGTATAGTATTAAAAGAGTAGTCTTTTTTAGTAATATGTAAATTTGATTAGTAAAAGTGCTCTTTTTAAAGCTGTAATCGTATTCCTTTCCTTTTCTTAAACGCTTAAACGGCTAATTAAACCCTTTCTGATTTTATTAATTCAAAAGAGCGTGTTCTAAAAAATTCTAACCGAATGCTGATTCCACCAAGCTTTAGACCCTTTTCATCTTAAAAACGACTTAATTCAGTTTTTTTTTCAAACTACTTTAGTTAAAAAATGCTGGTGTCTATCAAAGCCATACCACGGCAATTCACAACTAGGCTTCTAGCACAAAATAACAATTGCTTAAAACGCTAGCTAAAGATATATAAAGTAAACCTGTGAAGGAATATGCGCACTGAGTCTGTAAATAAACAGTGGGATCAAACTATAGTCCATACAAAAATGATGCGGACTGGCGACAAAACTCGAACTTTGAAATGTTATAATATATCTATAACGGAAGTTAGAATATGTGCGGGACATATATGGGAGCATAGCTCAAACTCTCGGCTATCTTTTGAAAACGTTAAGAAAAAATTGTTTTTCGATGACGTCATCACTACAACCGATGCGGTGAAAAAAACATGGTTCCAAAAAAAACTTTTTTATTAGTACCAGATAACAAACGCCGCTTGGTATGCTGTTAAAACATACTTTTCTGAGTTTTTTCTTAAATTTTGAGCGAAATCGTATCGTTCAAATTTTTTTATAACGGTGAATACGCGAGGTTTTCGCAATTTTTCACGAATTTTTACCACGCTAATACACTATCCGAATTATATATTTTGTTTTGCTTGAAGTGTGTACGATATTGATCATTTTGTTATATATTAAATGTCCGCCAATTTTTATTCCTTACTTTTGACCTAAAATTTTTTTGGGGGGTTGACCCCCGGGGCTAGGGAGGGCCAAACACGAATGCTGAAAATTTTTTTCAATAATTTTTTTAAAACCATCAAAAATGTAAAATTTATCACATATGACGAATTTTGATATATCGTTTGTGTAAAAAAAACCTAGTATTAAGCTTACAATAAGCTGTCAAAAATGACGAATTTGAAATTTGGAAGGATTCCAAGCCCGTATGCTGGCAGCAGCAAACCTTTAAATTAAAAAGTTTTACAAGAATAATAAACTTTAAAAAATTAGTTTTAAATTTTTTTAAATTTATTTTGATTTAAAATATTAGAAAATGGTCCAAATAACTCCATAAAAACGCAACATAAATTTTCGTTAAAATTCTAAAATACTTCCTAACGTCATGCAAATTTTTGTTATTACGTCATAATTGATGATTTTTATTAGCTTTTCCGCAATTAAAATGGCCAATTCGTACAAGATCGCAGATTTAAACGTTTTTACACCAAAAATAGCATTACTTTAAAGAAATTACATTAGGATATTGGCAAAAGTTGAGAGACATAGTTATTAGAAATTTGTTTTTGTGTTGACAAACGGGAACACATGTTTGGAAGTGAGAAAACACTTAAAAGAGCATTTTTTAACTGCGATAATTGGCAATTTTGTAGTAGGATTTTAAATTTGATAATATGTTTTTCTAACAAAATAACCTTATTTTCGAAAAATTCGAAAAAAATAAACTTTTAAAGCTTATTTTTTTGGTAAAATTTTTAATTTAAAGGTTTGCTGCTGCCTGTATACGGGCTTAGAATGCTTCCAAATTTTAAATTTGTCATTTTTTACAGCTTATTGTAAGCTTAATATTAGGTTTTTTACACAAACGATATATCAAAAATAGTCATATGTGATAAATTTTACTTTTTTGATGGTTTTAAAAAAAAATTGGCATTCGGGTTTGGGCCCCCCCAGGACCCGAGGGTCAACCCCAAAAAAAAATTTTTAGGTCAAAAGTAAGAAAGAAAAATTGGCGCACATTTATTATATAATAATATGATCAATATTGTACACACTTCGAGTAGGAAGCAAAACAAAATAAATAATTCGGACAGTGTATTAGCGTGGCAAAAATTCGCTAAAAATCGCGAAAACCGCGCGCATTCAACGTATTATAAAAAAAATATGAGCACGCCGATTTTGCTCAAACTTTCAGAAAAAACTCAGAAAAGTATGTTTTAACAGCATACCAGAGTTTCTTATCTCGTACTATTCTAACCTCCGTTATGGATATATAACGTTTCAAAGTTCGAGTTTTGTCGCCAGTCCGCATCATTTTTGTATAGACTATAACTTAGTTGCTGATTTTTATTGTATAAATCTTTCTTAGTCGTTGCAAATAAAAAGCAAGTCCGTGTAATAAAGTTAGTGTGACCATGAAATGTGACTATTCATCAGTTATTTTGTACAACAAAACAAACAGAGCACACGGAGCTAAAATAGGATCTCATCAAAGCTTTTCTACACACCTCTAAAATTTTTGGTTATACCGGGGACATGGCGTTATCATAAGTGGTCAGGAGAGATTAAATGTGTTTAAGCCATTTATAAACCTATTTATCTAATAATTAAACTCATTTTTTAATACTTATACCGTTTAAACTAATCGTTAAAAAACACATTGATCAAAGTCACACTAGTTTAGCAATTGTAAACTCATTCAATTCTAACAACGACTTTATATTGTGGAAAATAAAAATATATATTTTTGCTTCGTCGAAGTTAATTTCATTTTTTTAGTTGTTTACATAATTTAAGCGCGGTAAATACTTTCTTAATTCTTCATTAGCAATATTAGTAAGATTGTTTGTGAGGCCCATTTTAGTTTTCTGATTTAATTATATATAAAACAAAAACATTGTTATTTGTATTTCCCACAAAGAAAAAGCGGCATTGCAATATTTCTTTTAAAAAAAATCGAACTTCAAAAAAGTCAAAATGAACAAATCAGATACAAGTCGGCCGAAATGAACATAATATCACTTACACGAGAAACAAATTTAAGCTACTGTTTTTAATGTGTATGTGTGTTTTTAATGTATTATGCTTACGCCTTAATACACTACTTCCGTTCAAGGAAATATTTCATGTTCGCACATTTTGTTTTCAAATTCTGTTTAATTTATATTATATAGGGAAAGCAAAACCACCGAACGGACACCAAATAGCTCACTAACCTGTTTTTTCTTGCGCCAGTTTTGAATTTTGGTCTGTATAATGTTGCGTCGTTCCATGATTATACTGGAGAGTTGGGCGAAACGTCTATTCAACTCTTCCAACTCAATTTGAACCTGAAAAACCAATTTTTTTTTTCACTATTTTTGGCGTAGAAATTTTGAAAAATTTTCACAGTTCAAATTCAAAAAACTGCAAAGTTGAAGGTTAAAATTTATAACAGACTTCTCCTAAGTTAGTTCTAAAGGTAATTCTGACGTCGCGATTCCATTAAAATAAAAAAATTTAAGATTATTTTTGCCTTTTCGGTTAAAGAATTCAGCATTCGCTCAAGACCAATGTTCACTCCAAAACAGTAGCTACGCCAAGTGGATTTAAAATGTTCACTCCAAAACAGTAGCTACGCCAAGTGGATTTAAAAAAGATTAGTTGCGAACGCATTTAAACAGACAGACAAAATACATTTTTCACTACTTTTTTTACAGTACTGACATACTAAATTAAAAATTTGTTTAACTCTAAAAACGCAATAGAAGCCGCTTACTTGAGTTGACCCAGGGGTGGGTGGTGGTTCCGTACGCTTGAGAAGGGTTCGGATAGAGGGTCCGTAGGCCTCTTCCAAAGCGTCCCCGTATTGCTGAAGTCGCATGTCGTGAGTCTAAACAGACTTATGATTTATATTTGTTTGGTCAAAAGACCGAGCTCCTCCACAGGGTCCCAGACTATCATAGGTGAGAAGTGGGGGGCGGAGTGGGGTCCACTCCCCCCCTAGCCTCGAAACTTTGGGACCCTCCCCCTAAAAGAAAATCTAGGGCCCCCCTCCCCCCAAATTTTTTACCCCTGACGAAATCTGATCTGAACCCCCTCCCCCAAAATTCCAAATTTTTTACTCCTGACCCCCCTCTAGAATTTAAAATCTGACCAAGGAAATTTTAGGTACTTTTTTATACTTAATTTTCTTCCAAAAACGTGAATTTTCATCACATATTCATGCTTTTACACCCTTTTTATACCAGAATATCGCTTTTTATTTAATAAAATGTAGTATTATCCTATAAAAAGAACAATTATTAAAGTTATTATGGTTTAAAACTGTTTTGCTTTGAACACCGGACCCCACCTGACTCCCTCTAGATTTTAAAATCTCGGACCCCGGGTCGACCCTCCCCCTAAAAAGCTAGGGGGGTCCGGACCCCCCTGGATTCTCCCTCCTAGAATTCAAAATTTGATTTACCCCGGGTAATCACCCCCGGGTAAGCTTCCCCGACCGTTTTCACCCATGCAGATTATTATTGACTCTTATTAAATACGTAAATCGTGGAGTATGTCACAAAATTCCGGTCATACTGTTTGCTATGAGTCGTCACAATAACTCAATTGGACTAGAAAAACAAATCTACTGTTAAAAACAAAAGAGAATTTATAAATGTTTTTCAGAAAATAGTCCCACCTTAGCCTCTCGTATGAATTTCCCACCCTCATGATTGACATTTTCAATGGCGGCCGTTCGTTCGTTCAGCTGAGTGTACTCATGGATTAGGATATCCAACTGCTCTTGGTATTCCTCCACGCTAAAAATACAAACACACATCAAATATCACCAAAAAACTAAAAATATTTGGTATATAAAAATAAATGTTCATTTTTTTAGTTAATTTTTATAAAGTTTAACTATGAATATGTGGGTTCTTAAGTTTTTTTTTTTAATTTGCTTTAAAAACAGGTCACGGAAGCACGAATGATAAGTTATAATATCACAAGCAGGAACTACGCATAATAAATATATCAGTTAATTATCGCTTTATGATGAAAACATGTTTCTACTATATTTCGAACTCGTAAGCTTTTTGGTGATACAAAAACATCCTTTGCTTCCCTTGCGCCGCGCCAGAATTTTTTTTTTATGAAAAAAATATGTAGAACTTTATTTACTTTATATTCGAATAGAAATTTAATATACCTGAGCTGGTCCGGGTGTCTTAAAGATTTAATGGTGGCTTCCACTTTGTCCAACCATTGCAATTCGTTTGTGTATTCAGGCCGATACACCATCAGAATGTTCGTCCCGTTCTCTGCCGATTTCAGTCTAAAACCACTCATATGTGTCAAATCTCACTGTTTTGTATTGATGTTTCAGAAATACAATGCCCAATACATGAAAGTTTTTTTAAACGGTGAGTCGCTGTACCTCTCAACAACGACTCTATTATCTAATTAGTTAAATAATTAAATGTTTATTTAACTATAAATCAATTATTACCTTTCGATAATTTGAACGCAGATATTCTCCCAGCGGACTGTGAGTCGCTGAACTTCGTCCTCCAGCCGATCCACATCCGGGTGGTCGGGCACGTTGAAGCGCGTCCTGGCCACATGTTGGCGCAGCTGACCCACGCTCCGCCCCATCTCGTCGATGATTGGCTGCTGCTGCTGCAGAACCATGTTCAGCTCCTAGCAAATAAAAACAAATAACTAATTTGAACTAATGATTGTAAAATTAAGCTTGCATGTAAAAATATTAAATTTCGCTCAAAACAACTATAATACTATTTAGTTCCCCGGCATTTAACCCCAAACATAATATTAAATTTTTCAATATAAAAGATTTTTACCAGCAACTGGGAATGGAGGGCGCGAAGTTTGTCCAACTGAGCGGGCATGGTGTCCATGCTTCCCAGGGTGATTTCGTGCTGTTTTATGATGGCGCTAGATTCACCCAAGCCGTTTAGGACCAGTTCTAGGGCTTTTAGCCTAAAAACACTCATTTTTATTACAAATTATACAAAATACACAAATACGAATGTCGCAACAAACTGGTATTTTATCCAAATCCAGCCACGAGCTATTGCTAAAAAGTTGCCCTATTCTTGCAACACGTTTTTTTTAAACAAAAATTGATTCTAAATCCGTACAAGGCACAGATACTAGCAAAGTGCAATTAAATATAAACACTCCCTTTTAATTTAAAATGAAAATTTTAGTTAAGCTTACCTTTCCACGTACATCCGGGATAGGTCCCAAAGATCCTCCCAACGGGCGTTCAGTTGATCCATGCGTGATCGCTGCATGGGCGAAGGGTCCGGAAGTTGATTGAACAATTCTCGAACGGACGAAACGTCTGTGTCCAATTCCTGTAAAAATAACCCCAAATATAATGAAAAAAAATCTTGAAAACAACATGACAGGAATCAAAACGTAAATTATTAATTAAAATAGTAAATTTGCTAAAAACACAAATACTTTAAAAAAGGACAAAACTATAAACAATTAATATTTTATAGGGAGTCAGGGACTTGAAGGAAGTGCTTTGATTTCTTGTTTTTAGTTTTTGACTTACGCTTCTCTAGATTTTCGTTCTTAATTTCTAGGCAAATGCGCTTCTGATTAGGAATTTGCTTATAGGCTTAGGCGCTTGTACTTAAAGTCCTTGTTCTTAAACTTAGGCGCTTGGTCTAGGGAATAAGGCTAGGCGTGTGCGCTTAGGTTTGATTTTCGGCGTGGGCGCCTGCTCTTCGTTTAAGGCTAAAGGAAAAACACTAAATTGAAGGAAATCGCCGAATTCTTCTGCTTATTTCTAGGTTTCGGCTTCTCGAATTTCTTTTTTTTAGGCGAGAACTTAAGCTTAGGCGCTTGCACTTAGGCTTGTTTTTCTTAGGATTAGGTGTCGTTAAAAACACTGACCTGAAGGAAGTCCTCGAAATCCTTGTGCTCGGCTATGAGTCTCTCCAGATCCTCGTTGGTCCTTGGGATGTCGTCCGCCACCCGTCGATTTAATCGCTTCCACGCCTCTTCCAACTTCGCCAGCAGGGCCGCCAATCGCCGATCGAACTCGTCCGATAAGTTTGGCTCTAAAACCAATTAACCGATACTTTAATACTACCAGTACACCACTGGATTGTACACAAGAATAATGCCGCTAAAACACCTTACTTACCGGGTCCTTTCTGAGAGAGTCTGAGTAGATTGTAGAAGTGCTCGTTTGTTAGTCGGAGCTCCTCTTTGAGTCGAAGGGCTAGAGGGTCGTTGGGGTCCATTTCCCCCACCAGTTTGTTCGTGTCGTCGTTGAGGGCTTTCATTATAGCCTCTCTTTGTTCGGGATCGATTGCCATAAACTGTAATAAAAGCACGTTACAAATTTTAATGACCCTAAAATAACGAGTTCTATTCGTGATTTGCGGTTATATGTTTGGCTCTGTGGGAATCAAAATGGGAGAAACTGCAAGGGCGTCGATCGACGCGTTCATTGGAGACCATTTTTCCTCAGCACTTATTAGCTGCAAATGATTTTATAATGTTATAATTCTTGGTGATTTTTAACACTGAAGAACTTCCGTTCAATTAGAAAAATAGGTTTTTTACCATAGCGAAAGTACAATTTTGTTCAATAATTTAAAATTAGAAGTAAAAAACAGCGGATTTACGGAGTACAAACAAGACAAACAGCATTTTTTTAAGTTTTGATGGGTAAAAACCCAATTTGACAAAATTTAAAATTTTTATTTAAAAAATAGCAAAATTTAATGAGAAGTGTTATACCTGTTCGAGATCCCAGCTTCGTATTGTTCGCATTGTGTTTAGCACCATATTAAACCGCACCAGTCGGTGTTTCTCAAGCCAAAGCCGTCTAAATACGCAAAAATAGAATAATAAATCAATACAATACACAAAATAACACATAAAATAACAATAATAATACACTAATTAAATTTAGTTTTTAAAAACAAAACTCTAAAACAGTTGTATATTACTTCATTTTGGAAAAAATAAAATAAAAGTTTTGAAGGCGTTTTAAAATAAAACGAAAACTAACAAATTAGACTTAAAAAATGATCAGTTTTACGATTTAACAAGGCTGGCAAAATGAATAGCCTTAGGGATAATTTTTAGCGAGTATGATTCAATTGGAGTGCTTAATTCTTAACCTACCACCCCGTATCTGAGCGACTTCTACCGTCTTAGAAACGAAGAGAAACTTCGATCACAGTTCGATCACAAAATGTCGTCTAGAAATACGAGGCCTAATAAAGTGTTTTAGGCAGAAATAAGCCAAACGAAGTCAAAGCATTTGGAACTGAAAATTTCCACCTCAATAATTCATCAACTGACGAGCTATACCTTGCACGCGCACTATCACCCGTTGCCTTCACTGTACATTCGCATTTATAGGGTGTCGTATTTCTGAAAAGTAAATGAGTTTTTAAATAACTTACCGGAGCCTTTCGAACTGAGCCTGCAGGCGTTGCAGGTATCCGAGTAGGCGTTCGTCAGGGGGCGGGAGGCGGAACACCACGGACGGGACCTGACCTTCCACTCCCTCCGGGGACCTGACCACCCACCTGATCAGGTCGGAATTGTCCACCAGCATGCATTCGTCGCCTCGCCGAATCGTCAGCTGAAAAAATTTTAACATTGCCAATAATATACGAAGTATCGTCTAATATACGCTATATATTATGAAAGTCTATTTCATTCTTGTGTTTATATTATATAATCATTCTACCGTATAACAAACGCGGCGTTTAATCACAAATAACTTACGTTCCGGTCGACGTAATCACAGAGGGCGGTCACGGGGATGGGTTTGAGAATGCGCTCTCCTCTTTGCCACAAAGGAGAGATGGTTCGACTTCTTTCGATTAGAGAGAATAGCACCTCTTGATAGCTGTCCAGCATTGCTCGAATCTCCTTAAAAATCAAAATATTCACTGATACTTTCTTAATTTTTTATCAGCACATACTTTTATCATTTAAAAAAAATTCTTGAAACCCATTTTACGTATCTGATTTGTTTTAAGGTTTTTTTAAAAAACGCTAAATCTTTCTTCAGTTTAGGCTCTTTTAAATGCTTACTATGCGAGGGCTTTAATAATGAACCTAGAGACTAGAGCAAAATCTTTGCTGTTTAGGTGAATTTTTATATCTATGCTTGACTTTAGTTTTTCTCGCGCTCTTATGCTTGTTAATAATAAAATTTTTAGGATAATTTAGTTTATTGCAATGACCAGAAATATGAGGCGAATAAAACGAGTTTTTGACAGGAAGAATGATAAATAATTAGCTATTTGAAGCTTTTTGAATCAAAAATGAATGATACATAACTTTAACCTGCAGTCCTCACCCCAAGACTTCACCGAATGAAGTGCTACATTGCTCCAACACCTGTTGATTTTATTTTAAAGCTTGCATTTATAAAGTGTCGTATTTTCGAAGCATCAAAACAACGGGTAATTGATTGTTAATCTTACTTCGAGCTCCTTCAGTAGTTTTTCTCCTTCTTCCAAGGAGAAATCGCTGCGGTCGTAGTGACTCTCCAGTAGCTGGATCTGCCGTTCCATCCAAGTTTCGCAATTTTTCGCATCTTCCATAAACTAAAATTTGTTATTGCATTTGTAATGGCATTTGTCAGATTTCGGATTGCGACAGAGATTTACGTTTAAAGGCTTATATTTCTGCAAACATACGATTAGGGTTCTAAATTATCTCTTCGAATCCTTATAAAATTCATGATCAACAAACTGTCTGTTTGCAGTACTGAACGTTCTGGAAGTGAACTTCTAGGAACTTGGCTAGGTTCAGAAACCAGTACCAGTCCTATCCACGCATTTCCTGATTTTCTCATTCCCTTATTACATTGACCACAGAAAATAGTTACAAAAAAAGCGTTTTGCGCTTGTAACTATCGTGAAAGTGAGCTTCTAAGCACTTTGTCAGGTTAAAGAGCCAGTTCTACTAGGTCTGCAGTGGTCTCCTTATTATCACGAGTACTTTAATCAATAAAAAAAAGTTCGAAAAAATTACCTGTTTAAAATTGTGCTCGTCCTGGAGGTGGACTTCCAACCACTATATGCCAGGTTGAGCAGCCACTAGGCCTGCTTGCAGTGGTCTCCTCATTATCACAAGTACATTCATCGCGTTAAAAGAGTTCAAAAAATTACTTGTTTAAGATTGTGCCCATCCTGGAGGTGGACTTCTAGGCACTTCGCCAAGTTGAGTAGCCAGTCCCACTGAGCCTGCATAGTGGTGAGGTAGGCCTCGATGACGCGGACTGCAGGGTGGCCCTGGTTCAGGAGAGCGGCCCCTTGGTCGTGGACCGCGTTGAAGGCCTCTTCCCGCAATTCGATTTCGTGCAACAGCTGCTTGTAGTAGTTCTAAAAGCCAGAAAACACTGTATGTATCATTAAATCAAAACAACAACAACAGATAAAATTTCAATTACGGCTCTTATACACTAACTATGAACTAGGAACAAAATCAAACAAGCAAGCAAACAAACTTACCGACAACATGGCCAGATCCAGCTGGTTCACGTCGGACCAATTCCTGGTCACCTCCAGCTCCTCCCGTTCACTGATCCAAAGGAGTTCCTGCTGAGCTGCGCGAATGAAGGCGATCAAAGAGTCCAAGTCCAACATCCTACCCGTCGACAACTCCTATAACAGCGGCCATAAAATATTAGCCTGAGCTTTTTAGCAACTTTAATTTTTATTTTAAATTAAGGTCAATGAAATAATTCTGTAGGTTTTACATTTATAAAATAAAATTGCCCTTCCCTCTTAAAAACCAATAATATAGGGAAAAACTAGTGTTGAAGTCACTCTTGAGCTGCTGGTGGTCGGATTCCAGAATGCCTAGCAGATCGTCGCACCGATTAGTCCTATTTCACTCTTCTGTATGTCCCATTTCATCCTCCACCCATCCCTCCCCCTCCCCTCTCATAAAAATAACCCGATATTACACAGAATTATTACTGTAAAACTCACTCTAAGCTGCTGGTAATCGGATTCTAGAGTGCCGAGCAGGTCACAATAGGCTGCCGAGTCTTCAGCCGACACCTCCGCTTGGCGAGCGATGCACTGGTCCACCTGCTGGCGAAAGTCCATGTGGTCTCGGTGGTCAACTTTGTGCTTTTCAAACATTTCCTCCAGGATAGTGATATCCTCCACAAATTCCATGTTCGTCAAATCATTCTATAATACAAAAAAAACATTACGATATCTTGTAATACTACTACCACAATTATTGTGTTCCGTTCCGGCCTCCTGAGACCGGGGCTCCTTCTTTATTTCATTAAAAAAGTAATGTAAAGCTTATTTAACTCAAAAATATTTTTGCTTCGGAAAAGTAAGGTTTCCAGTCCACGATTTCGCATGTTCATGAATTTTATCACTTTAACTTTTGAATTTATTGGTTTGTCCTTGAAAGAATATTCCTATTACTCACCAGTCTGATCTCAATCCACTGAATTGCCTCTTCCACTGAGCGGAATGTGGTCGTGCGGATGGACTCGTAACGCTCTGTTTCCTGGCGGATCATCCATTCCGACTTTTGGTTCAGTTCCAGCATCATTTGCGTCTCCACACGCTGAAGATAGGCCATTCGCCGCTGGTGCAGACCGAAAACCCTGAAATGGAAAATCCATCGAATAAGACGACAATTATATCCCATGTATATTTACGGTTTAAAAAGTTTTTGCATAAATCGATAGTTCTTTTAATAGGAACCTCACTTAAAATTTTTTTCAGTCCACATCATTTTTGTACAAACTTTAAATCCCTATAAATCAATAGTTACACTAATGAGGCATAAATGTTTTTAGAGCATAATATTTCTGTACTATAACATTTATTTCAAAAAAATCATTAAAACAATAAAAATATTCAATCACCTGTTTGACTAAATTTAAATTCCAAAAGGATTGTCAGTTTCTTTTCAAAGGTTGATTAAATAAAATATTTAGATTAGGTACTTACAGTCTGTAATATTCTTGGGCTTTGGGATGTCTGAATTGTTTCATTCCTTCCACATCTTGAAATAGGTTATCAATAGGAATTTCCAACGCCTAAATCAATTGAAATCAAAATAAACTTAAAATACACGCCATCGTGTGTACACAAAAATTAACGTTTCTTTGTTACCGCTACATTAGGAGTGAATGTGACGAATACGCCTCCAAAATGATACTGTTTTACCATTCTTTTTCTTTAAGTAATAATTAAATGTCCTGATTATATAATTATCAGGAATTTTTGTTTATTAATTCCAATTACTAACATATTTCAGGTTGAATAACATAAAATTTTTATCTAGCTCAACGACAGTAAAAATTTTTCAGTTTAGAAAAAACCGATTGTTTATGTTTTCAGACACCAAGTTTTCTTTAAAATTTGCAAAAAACTATAAAATATTCCGCTGGGTTTTCAAAATTTTTAAAGTTTTTAAGAGCTTGAATGATATCAAAGACAATTTTGGAAGCTGAAAAATAATAATTAATGAAATATATAAACAAACACACCGTTAAATCGTCGACAATCCTGTCTAAAATTTCTTTCATTTGTTCTGGGGGAATGATTTTTAGTTTGGTTTCTGCATCTTCGATTCGATTTAAGATTCCGTCCAATTTTTCGTTAATAATTCCGATTTCAATTTCTAGTCTGTTATTTGGGTCCTAAAAAATTGCGAAATAAATATCAAGTTTAATTTTAACTTACAAAATTAACTGGTTTTCTTGACATTAGTTTTCCATTAACTTAATATGCAATCAAAATACACAAAAAAATGTTGGACCCCACAAACATTTATTTTATTTTTACAAAAAACTAATATCAGGGCAGTGTTTAATTAAGTAGGCAATTTATTCTTTTATTTAGTGGGGTGAACAATTAAAAACAAAAAGGCAATATTATTGCTCTTTATAAACTCGGAAAATCGTCTTCTAAAGAGTTTATTTTAATCAATAGGTAGCTTAAAAACAATTTCAAACACTTAATGTGCTGATTTAAAATAAATAGGTTTCCTGTTTGTTTTTTTATAAAAATTAAAAATAATGAACTAATTTTCCCACTATTTTCTATTTATTTTTGGTTTATCAACAAACAACGATCGCACGCACAATAACGGGGGAATTAAGGGCAGCCCACGTAAAAGCTGAATACTTAATCCCACTTGGCTCCCCAGCAATGGCCCTTTAATCTCTGTGGTAAACTCTTCCAACGAATTTCTGCTTCAAAAGCGTTGGCATTTATATCCCACTTTAGTTTTCTTTTTTAAACCTCGTAAGTGTCCATCAAAGCAACTTGGCAATTTGCCAAACGCGAACGAAAATCTGTGGCTAAGTCTTACGGGTTAATAATATTTCTTTTGGTCTACGGCTCCACTGCTCTGCTCATATAACATTATTACTGGTCGACTAGTTCCAATAAAACAACTGGTACTACGATTACTACTACTACTACTTTGAACAATAAAAAATTACGACAATGAAAAAATAATAATAAATCATAATAATAAACTAAATCTTACAGCTCCTGCCTTGGTCTGTTTTTCTTTTAATAATAATTGTCGCTCTTCCATCGATCGGAGGAGTTCGTTCCAAGCGCGTTCTAAATTTTCGCTGTTTAGCTCTTCTTGAATCTTCAATTGTCCGGAGCCGGCGAACAAATTCTTAAAAAAATCACAAACCTTGTTAATCAGTATCGATCAATAATGATCGATTGGTCAATGTTACTAGATCGATCACAAAGAATATATTCTAGTTTTGTTATTTAAGTAAATATTATGAATAACGATGATCGAAATAAAACAATAAGAATGGCCCTTACCTGCAATTCTCCGTACAGATCCTGCAGTCTGTTTTTCTCCTGGAGTCTGGGCGGGATGTCTTTTTCCCGGAATTTTTCCAGCTCTTGTTGCATTTGGCGTAGTTGAACGGCGTGAGTGGGGAACTCCCTGGCCTTCATCAACTCTGTCGCCTTGTGCACCCATTGCAGCCACTCCCGCGCCTGGGCGTTGTAGTCCAACATGTCGTGCTCGTACTGAAATAATTATAATTAAATTAATAATAATTTACATAAACAATCCCCTTCCTCAATACTGAATCGCAAAATCCTTACCCTTTAATAGCTCACAGCCGTCTGGGGTTGTGTTTCGTAGAGAGAACTAATCTAGGTGATAAATGATGAGCAATTTCTGGTCGGTTGTTAACGATACTTACTACTTAATAAATCAATAAAACCATAAATCCTTACTCTTTTATGACCCACAGCCGCGTTTGGTAGTGTTTTGTAGACGGAGCTGATGTATGTGATCAGTAAATTCTCGTCAGTTATTAATAAAACTTTACTACTTATTACGAGGAGTTTTGTGCTGTTAGCATGGCTTTGAGCAAATGAAAGACGGTGTCAAATCTTTATTGGTTTTAAAGATTTTATACCGTCTTTAATTTGCCCATAGCCATGCTAACAGCACATAACTCCTCGAATTATGCCTCACTGGGCAGCTCTGAAGGATTTCGAAACTATTTACTACTTATTACATCACTTAGTCAATAAATCCGTAAATCCTTACCCTTTTATAGCCTACAGCCGCGTGAGGCAGCGTTTCGTACAGGGAGCTGATGTATGTGATCAGTGATTTTTCGTCGGGTAGATCCACGTCCACGTCCTCTGGGTCCAGCAGAGGGGTGACGCCGAACTCCCGATCGAAGGCCCCGAAGGCCGAGGCTAGGCGCTCCCGACTGTGACGCTCCCGAGCACTGATCTGACGCCAGTTCACCGCTTCCGGTCGGTATCTGAAAGGAAATAACCTCTATTAAATCCACTATTAACACAAAAGTGGAAAAATTCATGTGTACGGCAACGGTTAAAATTAATATTGCCACTAAACAACACGTATTAAATGCATTCTAGGCTACTCTACTACTGTTTATAAAAAAATTCACCGCTTCCGGTCGGTACCTGAAAGGAAATAACGCTAGTTAAATTGACTATCTTAAAGGAAGTAACGCCAAGTAAATTCATTCCTAAAACAATACGCTAGCACGTTAATGTTTATCGTAAGATTTAGGAAACACATTTCTACTGCTGTTAACTGTTTATAGCAAAATTCTTCGCTTCTGGTCATCCGGTCAGTATCTGAAAGGAAATAATCCCAATTAAATCCACTAATTACAAAAAACATAGAACAATTGATGCGTATGGCAACGATTAGAATCGAAATTGCTACCAAACAACACGTATTAAACTGATTCTAGGTTACTTGACTGCTGTTTATAAAGAGGTTTACTGCTTTCGGTCGATACCTGAAAGAAAATAACCCCATTAAATTCACCCTTAAAACATAAACAAGCCTGTTGACAAAGCCTGCTTAAGTGGAAAGTCGTTATGCTTGCATCTAAGCTTAAACCTAACCCTAAATCTAAATCACATCACTTTTTAAACTCGCGCATTTTAACCTACAAGACTACCAACGATTGAAAAATACAAAATACAGATTGATACGATTATATATTATTACCAAAGCAAATAAAACATCAAACTTTTTTTCCCATTCACTCTATATCGTTGGCAAAAATGCAAATGCGATTGGATCTTTAAACGTGTTTTAAAGTAAAAAAAATCGCAACCACATGCCTGTGAAGTATAGCGTTGAACGCGAGACCGTCCCTCCAGGAATTGGTGAAATTTCGAATACTGACCCCGGGGTAACCAGCCGTTACGTCCTGAGTCCATGACAACAAAGCGTCTTTGGGAGATATACCGCTTTCTTCCAGAAACTGCTCCGAAACCTAAAATCAAATATAACGTTTATATGTTGTCCATTTAGCTCAGGGTAGGGCTGCAGTTTTATGTATACAAAGATTTGTTCTCCCATTTATGTATTAGCCATGTTTAATTAAAGAAAACTTTATATTTTCTCATCGAACTTTTGTCTAAATATTTCTAAAACTTTACCAACAATCTTTGTTCAGATTTTTAAAGAATAGCATAGCATAGCAGCATCTATTATTATATTAATAATAATGTAAATTAATCCATGTGATGTGTAATTAAAACAACAAACAACAATGGAATAAACAAGTGTTGATACATTTCAATAAAAATATGTATTTATATTTATTTATTTAATATTAATTCAACTAGGCAAGAACGAAATCGAGCATTGTAGTTTTTGAATTGAATCAAGAGGTTTAATATTTTTTTAGGTTTTTATCAAAATGCCAAATATACGCATTTCTGATTTAAGTAGATTTTTTTGAAAGAAATAAAAGTCATTGTTTTTGTTTGTGAAATAAATACGCATTGTTCGACGATAGTTTTTCAAAAAATTTTCTCGTACTCTTTAAAAAATTATCACAACAAAATAGAACGGAGCTGTGGGGGATGCTTCAGAGTTCCGCGAATTAAGACTACCGCCTACACACCCTCCAACGTCTCAATATCTACTGGACCGTTGATATTTTGCAGCTAATTTTTCCGGAAATTATTACCAAATATAACACGAAGCTCCGGAGCTGTTCCGGAGCTCCTGAAATTATAACTACCACCAAACCACCAACCTCTAGGTATCTAGTGCAGTAGGAATCGCCGACACTTAACGTCCCTCTAGCGGTGAATTCGTACTTTTTCCCCGGAACCAGGAAGGCTCTTCTGCTCAGCAACCGTCTTACAGACGTCCGAATCTCTCTCAGCTCCCGATAATGGCTGCTCGACCCTCGACGATACCCAACACTCATATTTTTCTATTTCTTCTTTTTATATTTAAAACTATTTAGCTTCCTTTTTCTATTGAATTCTAAACTCTTCATTGTTAATCCTGAAGATATCCACTCGTAAAGTTGTAAATAAATAAAAATGATTCAAACATAATATAATTCGAATCTCGCAAAAGGACTTGTCGGAGTCGGGCCGGAGTTGGTATATTCAGTTTTGCCGCGGTACGAAACAACGTTAAATCTGCGCTAACTAAGCCGTAAACAGCTACCTAGTTTTTTTCTGTTGGAAAAATTCTCGTTTCATAGTGTATTCACATAATCGTTAAACATGCCAAAAACGCTACACATAGATAGACCACCATTCAATTCCAATAGTATCGTAATCACTCACGCAAAATGCCCTATTTCTATATAGTTGCATTTGTTTTAATTATCATTTAAATGAAATTTATAAAATAAAAAAATATTAAATAAACAAATTGAATATCCAGTCGTTCCTTCCGCAGTCCGAGGCTATTATTTAAAAACGCCCGACAGTCCGTCGGCCATTCCGTCAGCTTGTAAGTGCAACTTGGAACAACTGAGTCTGCGGACTTTTGAGCTCCTGCCAGCTCTTTTTAACTCAACTCGACTCTCATCAGATACTTTAATGCCGCTCTAACCCCAGGAGATTTCATCATTATACGAATAGAACAAAAATTCAGCCCCCTATCTCTCTAGTTAGACTCCCAAAAAACGAATTTCCCCACGATATTCCCGGTTCTGGGGTTATTTCCCGTCGTGTAGAAAATGTTTTCATCCGCCGTTTGAGCAATATATAGCTCGGGAATCGAAAAACGGAATCCCGTTTTAATCCCCTGTTTGCACTGCCGATTTTCATTTCATTTGGAAGTTCGCAGATGACAAAGCGCTAAAAGCCAACCCAACCCCTCTCCGCCGCTTTACAAAACGGCTTCTCACCCTACGACGTTTTTGTATAGGCGGTTGGTATATAGCTGCGACTTTGGGGATCGCTAGAATACTACGAAAGGCTGTCGAGGTACAATGTATACCCTTGAAAAATTTCGAAACCATTAGTTGGCGAATGCAGGTTAATACCATTATTTTATTCAAACTGTTTTATTTTCTCTATTATTCACTAAAAAGCGCTTCGATTGATATTTCATTACTTTCCGCAAAAATACCAGGTAAAGTAACCGCAACATATCACTTCCATGGATGAACAGGGGGAAAAACCGAGTGGGAGTCAACTATAGATAGTCAGGTCAGAAGGACGAAGGCCGGGGCTGGTTGGAAAATCTCAAACTGCCGACAACCACCCTCAAATGTAAGGAGTACCCGGACATCAACCCCGCCCCCCGTTTTTAAAATTTGATGTGTCACATCCCACGATCCCAGTATAAAAAAATGGGGGTATTTTTGGGGTATAAACCCAAAAAAATTCGGGACACCCTTCCCTTTAGAAAAACAAATTTGAGAGTGAGGTATATATAGCCCCCTTGCGTCCAATCTGGGAGGATGTCCACCTATGAAGTCAGCCGTCCTCAAACTTTTGCTTTATCCTTAAAAAAAATCGAGTAACGCTCTGTCCTCTCCCCTCAAATTTTAAATTCACCCTCACTTCCCTTCAGAATTGACCTCTCCTGGCTCTCTTCCTTTTAAGAAAATTTAAGTTAGGTACCTGCTATGTTATCCTGAACTATCCACCAGAAACGTCTTTTAAGAAAATTTAAGTTAGGTACCTGCCATGTTATGTTATCCTGAATTATCCACCAGAAACGTGAATTTTTAACACACGTCCTTGTGATAAATACATTACATATAAATAACCTTATTTTATTTACTAAAACGTAGTGTTACGCTGTTACCCTTTTATTGACGGTAACTTTAGTTACTTTAGTTTACTTGTAAACTTGCAAATGTCACTGTTTTGTGTATACTCCCCCTTCTCTCGTCCCAAATCTGTAAAACAGCTTGTCACTGCTAGTTACTGGTAACCGCAGAGCAAACAAACATAAAATATATTTTCGAAAAAAAAGCGAGCACAACACGCCGTCCCTTTACTAGTTTTAATGTTGATAAATAAAGTCGCACCAAAAGACGACAAATGAAGAATTGAAAACTGGAATTATTTGCAAAAAAAATTCCTTTCACCACCCTCCGATGAGCAAGGCGCCAAAAGATACAACCTTCCCAATCACAACCCGCCCAAAAAACTTTCAAAAGAAAGTAATCCATTATAAAAAAAACCCGCGTAGATGTATTTAATCTCCCCGTTTTTCCACAGATTTCCCGTTTTTCCACAGATTTCTCCACTTAAAATAACCCAATTCGCCATAATTATACCGACTTCGCGAAGCGGTTTTTTTAATTGTGTATTCATTCCAAAAGTTACGACCGAGTGGTTGTGAAAATTAAAAAAAAGGTACAGCTAAAATGAAAATTGTTGAAACCCCCGCCAGTTTAGAAAGTAGGTAGTATATTTTGCCACCTTTGTCGCTCGTAAAAATCTCTAAAGCGAAAAGATTGATACATCAAAATCTGGCAGTTTAATAGCGGCAGATCGCTGTGTCGCCGTATTTTTCATGTAAGAGGAACGATTACAAAATGTTGGAAAATAGGTTTACAGCCTTCGTTTCAATAATCTGCATGATTACTGTGTGTGTGCGCTCTTTACATTTTCATTGCAGTTTGAGTAAACAAAAGGTTTACACGAAATATAATAAAATCTTTTTATAACAGCGAAATATTGGTCATAATGGTGCAATTTAAGTATAATAAAAGTATTTTGCTTTAAGCCAGAAACGCAAGGCCGATTAGCACGAAGTCCCAGTGCGCAGCACATTTTTGATGCAATTTAAATAAAATTTAGATAAAACAAAAAAAAATTAACTCCGCAATTAGCTTAAAAAAACCTAGTAAAAAAATCGCACATTTACTAATGATGATGATTAATTACTACATCTTTAATTAGTTTTACATGTTGCAATACACTTGATTTGTTTTTTACACAATACTTCGCTATCGTATTTAAACTAAATTCAGAGATTTTTAAAATTTAAAAAAATGAAGATAGCGTAATGCCCAACATAAAATGTAACATTGCGGGTGGTATTACAGTTTTTTTGTTATTTTTCAATTTAGAATCAAAACAAAACCAACAAACAATTTTTGACAAAGGAAAATTAATATTATTATCTCAAACCCATTTTCTCACTGTAAACGATTATACTGAATTTAAAAGCAAGCAATTATGTAGACTTTTTCCAGCGCAACAAAATATAAACACATGTTTCTTAGTATTGGAATAAATGGGTGTGAAAATTATTAAGCAGTTTTTGTTGTACGGGGAGTGCAGTGTACCTACGTACACCCTTTTCCAACGTACGATTTTTATGTCCGATCGATCTGAATTAGCCATTTTTTACCGATCTTATTTGAATCGAAAGTCGTAAATAAAATTATTTTTTTACACTTTTTTTGAAAAAAATCACTCAAAACTAAGTAAATTTAAAGCAAAAAAAACTTTAAAAGTTTTAATATGTTTACGCCTACAAATCTTACAAAAAATAACACCAAACATCTAAAAAAACTAATTTTTTTTATAATTATTTCTTTTCACTACTGAAACCTGCAACTTTTGTCAAAGTCTAACTGTTTTAGCGAATAAACTGTCACCGGTTTAAAACACCAATTTCTAAATGTAATACGTGTTCTTCTCTTCCGCGTGTTTACTCAAGCGGTATCTCCGAATTTTGTAATGGGATCGGTTTGGCAAAAGGCATAGATTTCCACTCCATGGACCGAATTGAGTCCTCACCTTCTCTTGGATAAAATATGAGGCATAAATTCTCTGCGCAAAGAGAGAGTGACAGAAATCAGAGGTCACTCCGTGTCCAATCTTTTCTCGCCGCTCATTAAAAATTCATTTTCATATGCGCAGGAAACTCGACTTGCAAACAACTTAATTACAAACAAATAATAAGTCCTTAACTTAAAGCAAGTCAAATGCGTCTGTGTTTGGTGGTTGGTTAAAGTTGGGTAGAACCATATAAGTTGAAAATTAAAAACGAAAACTTGCTTGTTTCTAACCAGCTGATCTATAAACATAGCTAAAATTGATAGGAAAAATTCTGTTGAATTCTAGAAAACTAGCTAAATAAATACAAAAGACATACTGGAAAAATCTTGGACACCCACGTGTGCTTAAAATTCAGCGATGAATCCTGGTAGTTAACTTACCAAAGCAGCAATCTACCCACCCACTTAAACGTGCGTGGTTTTAGTAATCCGAATAGTGGCTTATTCAAAAATTCAATAATAAGTGATTTTGTTTTAATGTGAAAGGTACATGCAATTTCAAGTGCAGTTTTAACTAGCTTCTGATGTTTCCTGCTGTTTTAACAAAACAAAATTCAATTCAAAAAATTCCATTCAAACAGGAAAAACAATAACGGTACCTACTGTAAAATTCCTGACAGTGACAATTATATACATTATTCATTTCAAAGTTTAATGAAGTTTTTTTATTAGTGAAACTGAAAGTATAATAGAAAATACTCCCGTTAAAAAAAAATCAGAAAAGATCAAAGACACGATTTTAATGTAGGTACCTATTTTTTAAACAGATTTTATAAAATTTAAAAACCAGAGCAATTACAATACAAAATAAGATTTAAATTATGTATTTAACTGTGCAAAAGGGGAAATGAATAAATCAATTTAAAATAGTGAATTAGGTACACTCACCGTCACCGCAGAAATTATTAAATTCAGACGTGTTATGGACAATTTTGTATTTTGATTATTTCTTTAATTCTCAAGTGAAAAAGAAAACCTGATTCATCTACTGCTAGTAGGTGTGATTTAATCTTAATCTTCTTTTACAATTTTTCTGCGCAAACTTAAACAGCGCTTTTCGTAAGAAGAATCAAATAGGTATGTAAATAATTTTATAAAACAATTTAAATTCAATGCTTATCAGCTAATAATAGAAGCAAATGAACTGGTAGTTAAATGTTAGTTTCAAAAAGTAATTTACCAAAATAAAAAAAAATACATTAAATAGAGAATTTAAATTAGTTTTTGTACCCGGGATACTCTCTTCTCCACTCCCTCTAAAATTTACAGCAGTTAATAAAACGCTAAAAATAGGCCCGTAGCGCCCAACCCAACCTATGATAAATATTTTTTTCTCTCCCCAACTCAGAAGCGACCTGAGTCATATGTTCCCTGGAGCTCCGAGCTCCGGAGCTCTGCCTTATTCGTTATTAATTTCATGAATAATAAAAGAGTGCTGCCGCAATTAAAACATAGAAATAGTCTTTAAAATGCAAATATGTAGAGTAACTTTACAGGTATGATGTATTTCAAGCTTTAATAAGCTTAAAGTCGCTCATTTAAGAAGCAGAGCTCCGGAGCTCTCTTCGTTTGAAATAGCCGGAGATCCGGAGCATGATATCGGAGGTTAGGAGGATCATTACTTACTAACACTAATATTACATGGACCGACAAAATTTGGCTGGGCTATGGCTATGGGTATGGGTTGGTATGGCATTGCCTATCAACTGAAGTAAAACTGAGTCTTTTTAATATTAAAAAAAACTAATGCGTATTATTTGTGTATAAACGATAGTTTACTGCTGCTATTTAGAGTATTTTTCCTTTGGGAATCATTGGTAAATTAAACAAATTAGGAAGTTTTAAAAATAAAAAAATGAAATTTCAACCGCCGAATATTCTAAAAAAAAAACGGGTTTTCTAATTTAATTTTAACAAATTTTTTTCTTATTTTTTGTTTTATATAAGGTACATTTGACGAAAGTAGTAACATACCCTGTCTAGTTTATTTTAGTATTTTATAAAACACGAAAGTAGTAACTTACATACATAAGTAAGTAGTAACATTGTATAACATAACAATTTTTTTAATCGTTTTTTAATTTTAATTTTTTTTGTAGTTTAATTGGACGTTTTTGGATAGAAAGGATAAAACGCGCGGCCGCCGCATATATAGGAAAATTTTATTTTAAGCCTTTTCTTAAAAAATTTCTAATAATTATTAATATGAATATATAACATTTTTGCACAATATGCGTTAGTTCCATAATAAAATTGTTATGTTTTGATGTAAAAAAAATGTTTCGTCGGAAAAAAATCAAAGGATAAAGGTGTCAAAAAGTCTCAATCTTATAATACAAATTCAATTTAAAAGTACAAGATGAAAGACTGGTGAACTCTTAGAAATTCTGGGGTTAAGTAAACTTCGAAACCGCAACTCAAACAAGATATCAAAGAAAATCCAATAAAAAAATTACCAGCGACTTAATATTACTAAAAGCCAATTTAACGTCACGCAGCAAAAAACTGAAAATTAAAAAAACACCAAGGTGGAATCATAGATGAACAAAGGGGGGGGGGTAGGGTGGGGTCCACCCCCCCCCCTAGCTTCGAAATTTTGCCCCCCCCCCCCCCCTAGAAAAAAACCCAGGGGGCCCCCCTCCCCACTAATTTTCGTATTTTTTAACCTTGTCCCACCTCTAGATTTTGAATTCTGACCCCCCTCACCTCTCGAGAAATTTTTAAGTACTTTTTTTATACTAAATTTCCTTCCAAAAACGTGAATTTTTAACACAAATTCATGTTTTTACACCCTTTTTATACCTAAATATCGCTTTTTATTCAATAAAATGTAGTATTATCCTATAAAAAGAACAATTATTAAAGTTATTATGGTTTAAAACTGTTTTGCTTTGG
Organism: Microlaimidae sp. YZB2_3; assembly: GCA_030248175.1. Classification (NCBI taxonomy): domain Eukaryota; kingdom Metazoa; phylum Nematoda; class Chromadorea; order Desmodorida; family Microlaimidae; species Microlaimidae sp. YZB2_3. The sequence continues at coordinate 70,870 of JASAMX010022468.1, forward strand.
ACACCGGACCCCACCTGACCCCGCTCTAGGTTTCAAAATCTTCCACCCCGGGTCGACCCTCCCTAGAAAGCTAGGGGGGGTTCGACCCCCCTAGGTCCCCCCTAGTTTTAATTTTTTCCGGGAAACACCTCCCCCCGCCCGAAAAAAAGAAAAAGCCAAAAACAGGAATGTGAATATATGTTGAATAAAATATAAAAAAAAGAATAGTACTAAACGACAACAGTGTTTAAAGCTTAAAAAAAGCTACAATTAAACATCACGGCCCAAAATCCCCAACCCCCAAATAACAGCATTAAAAGTAAAACGCAACTCACTAAAAGAGTCAAGACGCAAATCTAAAAATTATAAAATACAGTAAAATTTACTTCGAAAACAATCGGGTAATAAGAATTTTAATAATCCGTTTGAAAAACTCACCAAATCCAAAATTAAATAACTGCGTATACAGTAAAAGCTACTTCGAAAGCAATTAGAAATAAGAATTTTGCCCTCCGCTATAAAACTCAACATACTTTTCCCTGCCGGAGTCGGTCCCGATATCCTTTCGTCTTCTTCTTCTGTATCCTTCTCTCGTAATGCTCGTGTGCTTCGTACGATGAGCTCTCCGAGTAGGCCTGGCCCCAGGCGCCGGTCGGTGTCAGGGCCGTTCCCGATTCCGTCACCGGGACCACCACCTGGCCGTTCCGGCTCCCACCGTTCACCGCCGCACTGCCCAAAATAGGGGTCAGCGGGGCGGGCGGAGTGCCCTCCGCGTCCAGTATCTGCTGCTGGTTGTAAGCGGCCTGGTGGTGGCTCTCCGAGCGGCTCTCCGCGCCGCCGTGGCTCACCTCGTGTTTCCGCTCCGCCCGTTTATGGTAGCTCCGGAGTATTTTGTACATTGCGATCGTCGCGTACAACGCGGCTATCAAACAGGAGAGGAGTAATAGTGGGAAAACTGCAGTAGTACTAGTCGATTCTTCCCAATCTCGCGCCGGCAGTAATAGTAAATTCCAGCCGCAACACAGCCGGGCGCAGTCGTGCAGTGGCGGGCTCAGTGGCTGCGGGCGAAGGTGGCCGTCGCGTCCCTGCGCGCTGCGGAAAGTAAAGAAGAAGAACCTGTTGTCCCGTGAAAGGGATGATGACTGTTCCCCCAGCGATCCTTCGTCGTCGGGGAAACAACTCCCTCCCTTCCAAAACCCACCAGCCTCGGAATGGAAATCGTAGCGGGGAGGAACAAGAGTGGGCGTGGCCGCACAATCGCACGGCCGTCGAGATCGCAAGAGGTCCGAAAGTCGCAGAAGGACCACCGGCACTCTCAGTCTGGTCAGGAGGAGCCAATCGTAAACGCAACCGGCCAAATACCCCACTTCGGCTTGCACGAACTGCGCTAACACAGACCGCGGCGTGTTACACAACTACCACTAACTACCAGGTGTGGACGCACCTTATTTTTCTTCTCAAGCGACGCGCTTTGTTGACACAAATGCATTTGATAAACAAAGTAATGCAGCTAATCTTTGGTAATTTTTTACAGCTTATTGTGATAGCTAACTGGCTATGTTGAACATTGCGTTTGGTTTTGTTACTATATTACGAATACCAGACCTGTGCACTGCCTCCCGGGGTTTTATTGAGGGGGCAATTCCAAAACGGGGTGCACGGGGGGCAACTTTTTTTTGAAACGGGGGGCAATAAAACGAGGGAGCAAGCAGGGGAGAAAAAAAAGAGAAAAAAAGGAGAAAAAAAGAGAACAAATAAAGAAAAAAGAGAAAAAAATGGACAAAAAAAAAGGAAAATAAGGTAAAAATAGGTCTAAAATGGCTTACAATGCATTGAAACAGGCTAAAAATAGCAAAAAATCGCGATGATGGTGTAATTAAAGATCAAAAATGGCGCCATAAGTTTAGGGTACTTTTTCATTTTTGGCGGGGGGGGAAGAATAAAACGGGGGGGGGGGGCAAATCCTCCAATAAACCGGGGAGGAGGCATTTCTAGACCGAGCACAGTTCTGCGTATACAATACTGCAACTTTGACTGAGCCCAAAAAAGTATCTCCTGACTCCTGCTCATACTCCTAACCCTGTACTCCTCCTCATCACTTTTTATAACATAAAAATATTCTAAAATCACATGTTAAAAACCTTATTCAAAAAACCAATTTAGTTTGTTTTTTAAACATCAGAAGATAAACAAAACTATGGTTTCAAGGCAGTATGTAGTTGTTGTGCACACGCCTGCAAAGAATGTGATTATTAGCCAGAAAATAGAAGGTAGCAAAACCCGTCGCAAGAGTATGGTGGAAAAAAAGAAAATTTCACTTCTCGGCATCAAATTTCTTTCTAACTATAACTACTACGTATTAAAGCTAACTAAACCGTTCAACAACTGCTCCTAAACAAAAATCAAAAAAAAATTACCGACAAGAAGTTTTTAATAATACAAACTTTTCGCAAAACGGCAAAAAAAGTTTCAGGTAAACCCACAAATAACCATTTATAAAATCGTTATTGGTACAAAAACCCTTTGATGTTTTGCTGTTTCCAGTATATATCTCATTTATGTCTGTTAAATGAGATTTTTGAGTAGTGTAATCGAGAAATTTTAAAAAACAAAAAAATTATAATTTACACATAGTATGGAAAGATATTTATTAATTTATTTTTTACAAAAAATATTACAGAACCTAAACACAATAAAAAAATATTATTACGCATAAAATTTTAAAATTTCTACCGTTTTTTTACTTTAACTTGTTCGCTATATATTTTAATACTTATACTTTGTTTTAGTGTGTTTTTTGTGGTTGATTTTAGACTGAAAAAATAATTTAGCATGGGTTTTTTCAATAATTATTTTTAAACAACGGTATTAATTAATGTCACGAGCGAATGTAGAATTTTTGGTAATTTATCATTAAAATGTGTCACCAAGAACATTCTTAGAGAAGACTTTAATAGAAATTTAAACAAAAAAAAACAAACAATTCTTCATTTTTAAAGTACCGGTATCTTAATTCGTACAAATAAAATTAAAACACATTTCTCTTATTTAAAAAATGCACTCATTTACCTACTTATTTATGTTGAGCCCGTTACTAATTAAAAAAACGTCTAAACGTTTAAACGTTTTAAAGGGTTTTAGTAAAAAATTAGGATGTTAGAACCAACCATTAAATGTTAAAAAAAACTTAAATTTTACAAATTCTTGACAGATTATTAAAAAGTGGTGAATACACAATTATATTTTTTCGTTCCAATAGAATTAAAATAAACAATTAAACGCTTTAATTCACAGGTTTATTTAACCCTATTTACTTAAATTTATATACCCCCCAAAAATCTGGATTTTGGGGGGTATAACTCCCCCCAACCCCCACGCCCACCTATGATCTGACCCCCCCTACCCCCTCGGGAAAATTTTAGGTACTTTTTTATACGAAATTTTCTTTAAAAAACGTGAATTTTTTATACATATTCATGTTTTTACACCCTTTTTACACCAAAATATCGCTTTTTATTCAATAGAATGTAGTATTATCCTATAAAAAGAACAATTATTAAAGTTATTATGGTTTAAAAGTTAAAACTGTTTTGCTTTGGACACCGGACCCCACCTAACACCCCTCTAGATTTCCAAATTACGCACCCCAGGTAGACCCTCCTAACAAACTAGGGGGGTCCTTTCCGCCGAACCCCCCTGAGATCCCCCTCCTAGAATTCAAAATTCGATTTACCCCGAGTTAACTACCCCCTAGCTGCCGGGTCCGTTCTCACCTATAAGGGGGAGCGGAGAGGTGTCGGTAGTTTATTTAATATTTGTAGGGGGAAGGGGGTGCTATAACCCCCCCAACCCTCCTGCTTTCCCCACCTATGGTTACATTAATGTAAAGCTAAAATTAAAATATACTTAAAACTTTGGTATATACCAGCTGTACCGTTAGCAAGATATGTTCACCTAATCCCCTGAAAACTGTTTCCAGTCTCAAATAATTTTAGAAAAGACTAGTGTTTTATTGAAACGAATAGGAACGGGTCTTCTTAAACTTTTCTGCAGAATGTCAGAAATAATTTACCCCGGGTAAAGACCGCCATAGCTAGCTTCGAAAACCGCGTGTTCGCATCGGTATGTATTTTTTTTAGAGATATGGTCTTTTTTCTGGAGGCGAGGGGGATTTGAAATTTTAGGACTAAGGAAAATGTGCTCCATTCTGCCATCCTGCATTCATGCGCACCCATACTTTTCCACCCGTGTACAATTCCGGTGGGCGGAGTAAATTAATTAGCCCCTGTTTTTACGCACCATTCAAACACTCACTCACGATCTCTCACTGACTCAATTCGAAAAGAGCCGACAAAGTTACTGTCTGACTAATTTCTTCTTTTTTAAAATCATCTGTATTCATTCATTCCTCAACCAGCACTGTATTGTACTATACTCTTCTCCGTGTGCGTTCCGGGCGTGTCTCCGTAGTCCGTCTCCTCCTCCTCGATCGACGGAATTTTACACCGCAACTCTCGCTCATTTTTCTCCGCAATAACAAACAAGCCGTTTTTCAACGCGCTTTTACCCGGTTTGGGCGTTGTAATTCCAGGATTTAACGACTTTTTAAACGATTAAACCTCTGCACAATGTCAGCATTCACAGCGTTTCTCGGGAAAAAAGAAGGGGTTTGAACTTAAAGGAAAAAAGTAAAGGTCTATAATTTTCAATACCTATCAATATTTATGGTTTATTTTATCTGTCATTTCGGCATAGTAAATAAATACACAAGCTTTCCTTTCCACAAAAATATTTTGGAGTGTAGCAGGAATTTAGATTTAGCCTGACCTAACTCACTTTTCACGTTAGTCCCAGATAGAAGTGTTAATTTCAACATCAAAATTAATAAAGTAACACATTTAGATTTACCGAAATCACTAAAAATAAAATTTAAAAAAAACACGAATAGTCCTCAAAAAAGTTTTTGTCTAACTGGGACTATATATTTTTTGGGGGGCACCAAAATTTCGAGGCTAGATGGGTAAATTAATATCACTGTATAGCTAATACTCTCCTAATTTATACCATGATATACATAATTAATTATAAAATATATCATTTCGTTAGCGAGATATAATCGCTTAAAAAAGTTCTTATTGAGTACACACTATAGGCAACTTTTGGTTACAAAATATAATATACAAGTATATAGCCTCACACGTTTTTTTATGCCACCAACAACAACAAAACTAAATTATACAGCAATAAAAAAATCAAAAGCACCCACCCCCACGTACACAGACAAAATCATTTTGTAAGAAAAACAAAAGTCACACAAATTCAATTTTTATAAAAAAATTTTTTTATACGTACTCAAAAATTTAATGCTAATTAAAAAACTAAAAATTGCAAAAAAGAAAACAATGTCAATCAATACACTGTTTACAAATCAAACATAATATCTACGCTCAGTTCACTGGTTAAACCACAAAAACAGCGCATTTTCCCACTTTTTTACCTATTTCTCTTTGGAAACAACAGCAGTAGTGACAGTTACTAAATCAGTTATTGGCTTTTGTATGCAAATTTATTATTATTAATTATAATAATTTATTATTGTTATATTAAGTTTAATAAAATAGAGTACAGCAAAAAATTAAAGGGGTATCATAACGAATTAAAATAAAATATTAACATATAAAATAATTCTCAAAATTATCGTTATTTTAGATTATTGTAAAAAAATATTATTTAAAAATTTATAAAGAATCTTAAATACCTAAAACAAAAAAATTAAAAAAACACTGTTTTATTAATCTTGTTTGTATTCTTAAAAGAAATTCAAAATTAAAACTTTGTTGGTATTTTTACATAATTTGTCATATCTCGGGAATGGAGAAATATGTACTAGAATTTAACAAGAAACAATTATGATTCTGAAGGTCCCATTTAATAAGCTTTCAAATAATGCTTAATTTCTTGAAACTGGAAATTAGTATGTATCATGTTAAAATTATGATTAAATTTTGCAATTTTGCAATTTCGCAATTTTCGGATTTCGAAGGATCCCGAGTTGGTGGGCTCCTTCTAATAATTCACTACAACTTAATTAAAAAAGGTGAAAACTATTTATTAACTCAAAGTGCAAAGTTTTGCTATATAAATATATAAATTTATTTTAATTTTTAAAAAAAAATCAAGTCAGCAGTAACAAATATATTATTTATTTATGGGTGTTTTGGGACACGTCACGTCATTCGGCGATGACGTTTGTTCAAATCACAAATTTAATGGGGTAAACGTTTTTAGAGTCGCTATAATTGAAAAAAAAAACCAAAAACATGACGGTTCAACTGAGCCTGGCGGTACCTTTGGTTTTGAGATGTTTCTTTAATTACCTATTAAGTTTTTTTATTACCTTCCTTCCCTATAGCGCTACTTTATAGTTGCTTTAAAGATGCGGTGCGCAGTCAAACTTTTTGTTTTCGATTTTGATAATTTTTTGTGAATAAAATTCTTACCCCTTCCCCCAATAGCCCACAAAAATGGCGTTTTTCAACAATTCTGTACGTAAGATTGCTTAATGGATATAACGATTTAAGTTACAAATTATGCACTCACAGAAAGCGGCTACTTTCAACTTTAATTTGATACCTTGATCGTTAAGATTGTTGCAGTATTTGTCGATGTCGAAATATTGCGTTTCCCGTACAAAAAACCCGTTTTTTGTTAAAAACACCAAACGACGGTAGCGATTTTATGAAGTTTGCCCAACTTTTTTTCTTTCATTTCGTGTTTTTGGCAAAAAATCGAGGGTTTTTTGTACGAGAAACGAAATATTTCGACAAATACTGCACCAATCCTAACGATCACGTTATCAAATTAAAGTAAAAAGCAGCCGCTTTCTTTGAGTGCATAATTTCAATTTGTAATTTAAATCGTTATACGTATTGAGCAATCTTTCACGTACAGAATTGTCGAAAAACGTCATTTTTGGGGGGTCATAATTCTTGAACTACTGGCGATATTTTGATGAAAAAATTTTTGTGGGCTATTCGGGACAGAAGTAAGTTTTTCACAAAAAATCGAAGACGAAAATTTGACTCCGCACCGCACCTTTAAGCTTGATTCAAGAATAAAAAACTTTTAAAACATAACATAATAGTAACATTCCTTTCCTGCCCTTCAAAATTATGCTACAGAGCGCCCGGCTATTTCTAAAGGATAATTCTATGGTAAAATTTGTTGGAAGTGGGGGAGTTAGTTAATCCTTGATTTAGAGAGGTAGAGTGAGGTTTAAAACCATACATGGGCACGGGGGGTTGGAGGGGGTTAACTCCCCTAAATTCTGAGAAGGGGTGTTTAAACCCCCCACACAAAAGTGGGGGGAGAAAAAGTTAACCCCCAATTTTAGAAAAATGAAGAAAAAATGTCTTTAAAATGACTTCTAACTGCCTTGAAAGTTTTGAGGTCAAAATGAATGTTTTAAGCAATAAAAAGCTGAAAAATGCAATAAAAAGGGCTTTTTGACCTAAAATTAGCGTTTTTAACCTATTTTTCCTTCAAAATCGAAAAACGATATGGCAGACCTGTGCACTGCCCCCCTCGGGGTTAAAACGGGGGGGGGGGGGGGGCAATTCCAAAATGGGGGAGGCACGGGGGGGGCACCTTTTTTGAAACAGTGGAGCAATAAAACGGGGGGCAAGCAGGGGGAAAGAAAAAAAGAGAAAAAAAGGAGAAAAAAGAGAAAAAAGAAGGGAAAAGGGAAAAAGGGACAAAAAAAAGCGAAAATAAGGTAAAAATAGGTCTAAAATGGCTTAAAATACATTGAAATAGGCTAAAAACTGCAAAAAAATTCGCGATGATGGCGTCATCATACAAAAATGGCGTCATAATTTTTGGGTACTTTTTCATTTTTTGGCGGGGGGGAGGCAAAAAAACGGGGGGGGGTAAATCCTCCAATAAAACGGGAGGGGGGCATTTCCAGACCGTGCACAGGTCTGTATGGGTATAATGCACTCAAGAAAAAAAACGGTATGGGTTTCTAGGGGGAGGGTCGACCCGGGCATAGGTGTTTTTTTTGGGGGGACAGAGGGGTGCACCCCCCCCTAGAGCCAAAATTTTGGACCCCCCCTAGAAAAAATTAAGGGGGCCCCCTCCCCCCCAAAGCTCGAGAGCGGTCCAGCCTGACCCCTCCTAGCGAGGCTGACCCCCCTCCCCCCGACCAATTTGGAAGTATATTTTTTTATTTACTGTCAAAAACACGGGTTTTTAGTTAAAAACAGTGTTTAAATACACTTTTTAGGCCTAAATAGGCAGTTTTAATACATAAAATTCAATATTAGACCTAAAAACACTTAAATTATTGAGTTAAAAAAATTTTGCTAAAAAATTGGACTCCCCTGACCCCCCCTAAATTTGAAATCTCGCACCCGGGGTCGACCCCCCCTAAAAAGCCAGGGGGGTGCGGGACCCCCGGGCACCCCCCCCGAAAAAAATTTTGGCCTTCCACCCGGGGGTGGACCCCCCCCCTAGCGGACCCGACCAAAAACACCGATGGACCCGGGGTGGAAGATTTTTAAATCTAGAGGGGGTCAGGTCTCAGGTGAGTTCCAATGTCCGAAGCAAAATAGTTTTAAACCACTAAAGGTTTAATAATAGTTTTTTTATAAGATAATACTACATTTTATTGAATAAAAAGGGATATTCTAATATAAAAAGGGTGTAAAATTATGAATTTGTGTTAAAAATTCACGTTTTTGGAAGAAAATTTAGTATAAAAAGGTACTTAAAATTTTCCCGAGAGAGGAGGGGGGTCAAATTTCAAAATCTAGAGGAGGAGGGGGGCCCCCTAGATTTTTTTCTAGGGGGGGGGGCCAAAATTTCGAGGCTAAAGGGGGTGGACCTGGACCCCACTCCACCCCTCCCGGCCTCTCTCCCTTGTACATCCATGATTTTTATTCTTGTTTATATGTTTTGAAAAAAAATTACTATATAAAAATTTTTGACAAAATAATCTGTAGTAAATTAGTACAAAAATCGGACTGAGATCCGGTTTATGGCTTGGGGTAGGTGGCTTCGGAGCTTCGACACGCGAAGCTCAGAGCTCCGAATATAACATTAGTAAATTATGTATAAATATAACACTAGCAATTGTATTGATTTAAAAAAATAAGTACACAAACCCGCTATATTGTTTTTAAGCACGGCGAAGCAAGATCACAACAAAATCTTTAGCAATACAGCGCCACCAGCAAACCTTAAACCTTATCGAAAACGTTTATTTAGCCACTCATGTCAAAAGATTGTAAAGGAAGACGGCCAACATCTACAAAAACGAAAAGACGCGCCAATTTTAAAATCAAACAGCCATCAAACTTTGCATGCGGCTTCTGTACGAATAAAACAATGCAGCAAAAGCGGGGAATTTTTTAAAATTTGCAATGCAACTTTTACAAGTTCCAAAAAGCATTATACAGATTTTTACGGATTTCATTCAATTAAATAAAAGTAAGCTAATAAACATAACCCAAGTTTAAAAATTTTATTTTTTTAAGTTATAGAAAGAAATAGAAATTTAATAATTTTGTTTTAGTTTTATAGAAATTTTTAAATAGGTGATGGTGGCTTACATTATGCTTATGCAGTATATTGGCACCATAGATGGGCAGGGGAGAGAAGGTTGAGGGGAAGTTTGGAGCTGGAGGTTAATCCCCCTCAAATTTGGGAAAAGACGGTTTAACTTTCTCCACAGACACCCTCCACTCCAACCCCGCACTCCGGAGTGGGGGTTGGAAAAGTAAAACCTTCCTTATTTGGAAAATTAAAGGAAAAAGATGTTTTAAAAATAAATTCAGAGCTGAGGTATAACTGATGTTTGTTATACCTTTATATCTAAATACTTCCAAATTTTGTAAGCAATAAAAAATTCACAAATTCAATAAATATTGATTTTGAGCTAAAATAAAGGTTTGTATACCAATTTTTCCTTAAAAACAGAATATGAGTAAAATGCCCTTTAGAAAAAAAGCCATGAAAACTAGAATGCGTTCCTCGAATTTTAACCCGCACCCGCACATCCCCAATTCCGCTTTAAATAACCCCACTCCCACTACGGGCCAACTTGCTCATGTATGATTGGCGCCTGGAAAAAATACATTCTCCAAAATATCTTCGGAAAGAATATCTTCTGAAAGACTTTTAAATTCTCAACTAAAGAAAACTTTTTTTTCTAAGCCTAAGCGAAACCTTAAAATCAAGCTAAAACGACATAAAAAAGTTTAAAAAAAGCTTTAAAATTTTTAATAATACTGAATAATTCACTGCTGAAAGAAGATATTTTTTCCGGAAGATATTTTGCAGAAGGTATTTTTTCCGGACACCGTATGATGATTGGTACCCATAATCCGGAGGCCCTGATGTTAGGTCAGTTTCTAATTTTAAAAGTAAAAAAAACATATGAAATGAAAAAATTCAGTGCACATGATCTGCTACCAGTGCATGATACCTGCGGAATATTACTCCTGTAAAGGAACTTAACTTATGAAATTTAGGATTAGTGAGTCTGGGTTTACGAAGAAAATAAACATTTACGTAGAAAATACTATTGTTATTTACGATATATCAAGGATATAGGTAATAAAAAAATGAGCGACGATCTGTTGCTCAATTTTTAGCAGTAAACAAATGTTTACATTTATCCAGCAACAGTATTTTCTGCGCCAGATGTTTTAAAAACCATCGGTGGTAATTAAAACTGGTCAAATCAAAATTTTAACGACTACAAGGAAAACAGTATATTCACAAGACAGGTAGGTCTAGGAATAAATTATATATTGCGTAAAAACCAACGCAACAGCTTTAATTGATTGATATTATTGTACAATTTTACCCGTTCTCATGGGAAATCAATCATCAAATTATTAACACATGAGATTACATCTAAACTCACCTTTCAGCTTCAATTAATAACAACGAGCCTAATTTTAGCAATCGCCGCAACTTTTTACACTCTAAATTTGCCCATATTGTACAAAATGTTAATTACAAATTGCAAACAAAAATATCCTTTTTTTTAAAAAAAAAACAAGTTTTATTTTTTAAGATAGGGTAATTTAAATTGATTAATAATATTGTGCGAATATTTTAAACTTTAGTTTTTAATTTAAATTTTTTTATGATGATCAAAAGTTTAGTTTTTAAAAAAAGTAAATATTAATTAAATAAATTACATAAAGCAAATTCTTTTGAATGTAACAAGCATTCAAAATCAGCATTCAAAATAGAATTGACCTCTTAATTTATATTGTATATAAATAATAACCAAAATAATCAAAAAACGATTGTAGTAATATCCCCTTCTGCTTAATGTTTTTTTTAATTTTGTTTTTTCTCGGCATGCTGAGAACTATTCCAGCATTGACGAAAATACCAAACGACAATATTTTAAGCAGCTTCTAAGAAAACGAACAAACACTTGAAACTCAAAAGAAGACGGGTTTTTGCTAATATTCTAACAAAACGAACACAAAACATGTGAAATTCCCACATTTTAAAAAATACAAATATTTCAAGAATAAAAGCGCGTTTAGATTTTTTTAAGATTTAGGAATGTAAGTTAAGTGGTTGTGGTACTATTGACTATTCATAGGTGGGCAGGAGGAGGATTGGTTGGGGATGGAGGCTATAAAAACTTTTCCCCAAATAAAGCTTCTAGAGGGCCAACACGTCCCTAAAACTAGGAGTTATATGCCCAGCCAGAACCCCCACCCCCCTCAAAGATTGGAGGTCTCACGTCCCAATACTAAAATCACTGAAGAGGGGTTTCTTCCTGGGGAAATACCTCCTTCCCCTAAAATTGTTGGCCAAACATTTTTTGAGTAAAAAGTATACATCTCCTTTGAAAAAATCTAGAAGCTGCCCACCTATGTTACTACAAAATCATTGTTAATAAAATAACTGAAAAAATGTTTGGATGAACAAGCGACCCATATCATTGATTCTTTCTCAATTTTTTTTTATTAAATACATTTTTTAATAAACACATTGGTTGTGTTGTGGACTGTGGTAACGTGTTTTTTTTTTTTTTTTGCTCTTATACACATCTTTACCGAGTATTCAGTCGTGTTTTGGGAAGAAAAGTGGTTGTCATAAGGTTATCGGACACGCATACAGCAGACCTGTGCACTGCCCTCCGGGGTTAAAACGGCGGGGCAAGCAGGGGGGAAAGAAAAAAAAGAAAAAAAAAAGAGAAAAAAAGAGAAAAAAGAAGGGAAAAGGGAAAAAAAGGACAAAAAAAGCGAAAATAAGGTAAAAATAGGTCTAAAATGGCTTAAAATACATTGAAATAGGCTAAAAACTGCAAAAAATTCGCGATGATGGCGTCAGCATAGGTCAAAAATGGCGTCATAATTTTAAGGTACTTTTTCATTTTTTGGCGGGAGGGGCAATAAAACAGGGGAGCAAATCCTCCAATAAAACGGGGGGCATTTCCAGACCGTGCACAGGTCTGCATATAGTATATGCGTCTTATTCAGCTGCAGTCAGTTCTATAAAGCCTGTTAAGTATTACTAGCTCTACTTAGCATGTAGTTAACTTGCAGTAATGCTAACAATATTGATAAAAATAGTTCTCTCTCCTACACAAAAGGGTTTTTCTAATAGTTTAATGACAGTTTGTTTTTAATTTCAGCATATTTGTTGCGGTCAATCGAAAAACATAAATCTCCAATACAACCATACATGAGCATTAACCGGCAAGCTAGAGGGTGGCTTTCCCGGGTAAATGGCCCTTTGAAAGCTAGGAAGGGGTCCAGGGGGGAGGTCCGTACCCCATACATGGGCACGGGGGGGGGGGTTGGGGGGGGGGGTTAACCCCCCCAAATTCAGAGAAGTGGGGTTTAACCCCCCCCCCCCCACTCAGAAGTGGGGGGGGGGGAGAAAAAGTTAACCCCCCCCAATTTTGGAAAAATGAAGAAAAAAAATGTCTTTAAAATGACTTCTAACTGCCTCCAAACTTAAGTTTTGAGGTCAAAATGAATGTTTTAAGCAATAAAAAGCTCAAAAATGCAATAAAAAGGTCTTTTTGACCTAAAATTAGTGTTTTTAACCTATTTTTCCTTCAAAATCGAAAAACGATATGGGTAAAATGCACTCCAGAAAAAAAACGATATGGGTATTTTGCGTTTCTTGGATTTTAACCCCCCCCCCCTAATTTGGGGTTTAACCCCCCCACTCCGGACCAACTTGCCCATGTATGCCGTACCCCCTAGCTTTTTAGAGGGAGGGGGGTCGACCCGGGGTAGACCAGTTTGAAATCCAGAGGGGGTCCGGTTTCCAAACAAAGTCACATTAAATCATTTATTTAAGTTTTTTAGCACTAATATAGAATTTTATATACTAAAATAGGCTATTTATGTATAAAAAGAGTACAAAAGTACTGTTTTTTACTACAAAACCGTGTTTGTGACAGTAAATTTTGACCTAAATTCATACCCAAAATTTGGCTCGGAAGGGGGGGGGGAGGGGGGGTTCCTTTAAATTTTTTCCCAGGAGGGGGTCCGAAATTTCGAGGCTAGGGAGGTGGACCCCACCCTACCCCACCCCCCCCCTATGCTCATGTATGAATAAAACTATGTTAGTACACAAAAAATCGATTATCAGCTTGTATTTATTTATCTATCATTAAAATATCATCCTTAGATGTAAATAATAGCACGCCAGTTCCATTTAGATGTACAAGTTCAATTTATGTATTTGTCGAACTTTTCAATATATTTGGCTCTATATAAGTTTAAACGCACAATTGTTAAGATTTCTACGTTTAATTGCAACATTTAGATAAGTAGATTATAAAAGGTGAAACTAGGCGCAGGTTCGTTTTACCTTGCTTTACTATTCGTTAAATTAGGCTCTTGCCTAATTTATTTTACAAGAATTTGTTTGCACAATGTCCTTTAATTTGTTTCACACTGCCGTACTGCTACTGAATAGCCTTATAACATGAATTATTTATTTCTAACCAGATCTGTCTGTGCTGCAGAAAGTTTAAAAGTCGCAATGTAAATTCAATCTTCCAAAAGTTTCGCGTTTAACCCCACCCAATCTTGATTCAGAGTTCAAAATAATTCTGTTCCCTACGCAATAATTTCTATAAAACGCATTTAAAGCCACCTTGAACCAATAGTTTTGACCATTAAAACTACAGATATTGAAATTTTTTCACAAAATACAAAACAACACAAAGATAAATAGATTCCTAAAGAAAATAGCACGTGTTTATCCAGCTGAGATCATAGGGATTAATTCCATCTCCTAAATGCTAAATTCAAATCTTTTGGGGATCCGAATTAACTCAGTTTAAAATAAGAGAATGAACTGTGATATTCCATTGTTGCTTGTTTTGCATTCTTGTTATTAACATTAAGCGTACTGACCTGAAAGTGAAGAATAATTGTCCAAATGAGACCAAGAATGAGTTTTGGGTTCCCGTCCACGATATCCTCTGATCGAATATTGACTAGTTTAATCTGAAAAAAATTTTTTTAACTAGAAAAACAACACCCACTAAAATTAGAGTGCACCCCGTGTTTTTATTCAATCAAGGATTTGTCGTGCAGAATATAGTGCAAGATTTATACCGAAAATTATTATATTTTCCAATAAATCTGAAACATTTAGCTGTGGCCACGAAGCGGGCCTGAAACGCCGCCACATTTTAAATGTCGAATTTCTGAAAACTTGTTATAAGCAATAAAATTGAAAAAATAATACATATAAAAATGCGGGTAACAATGTAAAGCACTCATTTTGGTACTAGAAATTTTTTAAAAATAACACAATACTTTTAATGAACTTCAGCAAATATGCAAATTTTTATTGGGAAATACTTGTCGAGAAGTGTAAATTTCATACATATCAAATGGTTTTTTTATTTGAAAATTTAAAATTTTTGTTGTAGGTACATGAAAAAAAATTTATATTTTTAGGAATGTTTCCTTAAAGAGACCTAGATCTTGCCTTTCTTACAACAAATTGTAGACTTTAGACTTGAATTGAAA
>JASAMX010022472.1:0-46395 GCA_030248175.1 Microlaimidae sp. YZB2_3
CCAAAGGACAAAATAGTATAAACAGGTTGTCCTTTGGACTAAGTCCAAAGGACAAAGTCCCAAGGACGTTTTGACACTGTGTTTGTCTTTTGAACAAAGTCCAAAGGACTTTTGTCTTTTGGACTTTGTCCAAATGTCGTTTTGTCATAAGTATGAACCAGCTTTAAAGTTGCCTTTTACGAAGCAATGCGTTATCAATTTAAGTAATTAAAAAGTGCCAATTTTAGGCTTGCTAAACATGTCGTGAGCATAACTCCTTTTTAATTACTTTAATTATATATCGCGTTTTTCTTCTCTTGCTTTTACAATATGTTGGTTATTTTTTAAAAACTATTTTTTAATGTTTTGTGGGTTTTTTTGTGTTCTAATCAGTTCTAAAATCCTTCAGGCTGAAATTAAGGGCGTAAGCGCTCGCCATCAGGTTGAAATAAAGAATGAACGCGCAAAATAAAAATAATAATAATAATAATAATGTAACCAATTATTATTAAATTGCGTCACGTGTTTCTCTCCACGTGATATTTTCTCGAAGAACAAGTGGTTGGTTAGTTTACCACCTAGTTATTTTCACCCTGATAGAATTCATCCTTAACTTAATTAATATCATCCAGCCCTGTATTTCTTAGACTGATGTGCTACGTTGCACCTTTTTCTTTTGATTTTATTGTTTAACTTGTATTTATAGGGCGTCGTATTTTGCGATTATCAACACAACACAGTTGCTACTTTTGTTTTAACAATTAAAATTACCCCACTGGATACTGTACTCAATGTCCCGCTGCAGAGACAGGCCAAAAAGAGGCCTGGCAAACCGGGTATTTTGCCGAGAACATCCATAACGAAGGAAATCACCAATTGATCCCGCTTTAACCGCCCTGTTTTTAGCGGATCGCAACCGAAATAGTAGGCGTACATAATAAGGCCAAGAAAACAAGGCAGAGAGGAAAGAACGAGAAACATAGGCGTTGTTATTGCCACTACCTATAAATGAAAAATACTTTCTATATAACAGATCTTTAATTTTGAAACTAAATTCAAATGTTAAGAATTTCTATATTTTAAATACGATGGGTTTATTTGCACTCACACATCACTGGTTGACTGGTTGATAATAATGGTATAAATGTGAAGTGATTTTACAAGTTGGTAATAATAGAATAAATAAATAAATGAGATGAAATCAAAATTAAAATGAAAAATGTGTTCATAGACAATATGTTAATAAAATATGTTTTTTTGCTGAATTTTAAATAATATGCCAAAATGGCTACTAAAACTGAAGTCTTCCAGGCTGGAATTAAGGACGTAACCGCCCTCCGTGTGGAGGGAAGAAATAAACAATAAACGCGCGAGCAAAAAAATACAGAAAAAAAAGATTTCAACTTTTATTTAATCGATTATTATTAAGTTGCGTCAGGTGCTTCTCAGCACGTGATATTTTCTCAAAGAGCGAGTGGCTACTTTACCACCCCGCTATTTTCACCCTGATAGGATTTATCTTTAGTTATGTTAATAGAATATGTTTTTTTGCTATATTTTAAATAATATGCCAAAATGGCTAAAATACTTGAAATAATATGCCAATCAAAATCGTTCCTTACAGTTCCGTCTTGTCTTGCCAATGAAAAACAAAAGAGTGCTTTACAGTCCTGGCTTTTCAAAAAAATCATAGTGTGCTTAACAAATCTGGATTGTTTGATGAAAAACATTGCGGGTGTGGTTGGCATGGTTTCGACTAGACTGTCTCATTTTTGGGTATATTATTGTAGTCAGGTTGTGGGTTTTAATTGTCAAACGCGTTTATCTTTTATTTTATTATTTTTTTGGTTTCATTTATGTAAATGGTACATACAATTTCAAGTGCAGTTTTAACTTGCTTCTGTATGTTTCCTGTTATTTTAACGAAATAAAATTCAATTCATTTCAAATTCAATTTGCTTACAGTTCAGGCGTGTTCAATCAAAAGTAATGTTTGCTTAAATTTTGGTTTATTTAATAAAAAATTGTTTGTTTACACTTTTGGCTTGTTTTACAGTGGGAAGGCTGCAGTATCTTTGAATGACCATTTTGTATTTAAGACAATAGGTTTTGTAAACATACTACTTTTGTTTCAGGCTGAATTATTTAAAATAATATGCTAATGATTATTCCTAAATGTTAGTTCAGTCATGCTCGAAGAAAAACATTATTCGCTTACAATTTTGGCTTGTTTTAGACTGGGCAGGCTGAAGTATTTCTAATGGCCATGTTGTGTTTAGACCATAGGTTATGTTAATATAATACGTTTCTTTGAAGCTAAAATACTTTAAATGATATGCCAATGAATATCCTTTTTTACAGTTCCGTCTCGTTCAATGAAAAACACTATTTGCTTACAGTTCTGGCTTGTTTTAGAGTGGGCAGGCTGCAGTATCTTTGAATGACCGTGTAGTGTTTAAGACAATAGGTTATGTAAACATAATATGTATGTTTGAGGCTGAATTATTTAAAATAATATGCTAATGATTATTGGTAAATGTTAGTTCAGTCATGCTCGATGAAAAACATTCGCTTACAGTTTTGGCTTGTTTAGAGTGGGCAGGCTGAATCTTGTTCAATGAAAAATACTATTTGCTTACAGTTCTGGCTTGTTTTAGAGTGGGCAGGCTGAAGTACTTCTAATGGCCATGTTGTGTTAAGACCATAGGTTATGTTTATATAATACGTTTCTTTGAGGCTAAAATACTTTAAATAATATGCCAATGAATATCCTTTTTTACAGTTTTGTCTTGTTCAATGAAAAACACTATTTGCTTACAATTTTGGCTTGTTTTAGAGTGGGAAGGCTGAAGTATTTCTAATGGCCATGTTGTGTTTAGACCATAGGTTATGTTAATATAATACGTTTCTTTGAGGCTAAAATACTTTAAATGATATGCCAATGAATATCCTTTTTTACAGGTCCGTCTCGTTCAATGAAAAACACTATTTGCTTACAGTTCTGGCTTGTTTTAGAGTGGGCAGGCTGCAGTATCTTTGAATGACCGTGTTGTGTTTAAGACAATAGGTTATGTAAACATAATATGTATGTTTGAGGCTGAATTATTTAAAATAATATGCTAATGATTATTGGTAAATGTTAGTTCAATCATGCTCGATGAAAAACATTCGCTTACAGTTTTGGCTTGTTTAGAGTGGGCAGGCTGAATCTTGTTCAATGAAAAATACTATTTGCTTACAGTTCTGGCTTGTTTTAGAGTGGGCAGGCTGAAGTACTTCTAATGGCCATGTTGTGTTAAGACCATAGGTTATGTTTATATAATACGTTTCTTTGAGGCTAAAATACTTTAAATAATATGCCAATGAATATCCTTTTTTACAGTTTTGTCTTGTTCAATGAAAAACACTATTTGCTTACAATTTTGGCTTGTTTTAGAGTGGGCAGGCTGAAGTATTTCCAATGGCCATGTTGTGTTTAGACCATAGGTTATGTTAATATAATACGTTTCTTTGAGGCTAAAATACTTTAAATAATATGCCAATGAATATCCTTTTTTACAGTTCAGTCTTGTTCAATGAAAAACACTATTTGCTTACAGTTCTGGCTTGTTTTAGAGTGGGCAGGCTGAAGTATTTCTTATGGCCATGTTGTGTTTAGACCATAGGTTATGTTAATATAATACGTTTCTTTGAGGCTAAAATACTTTAAATAATATGCCAATGAATCCTTTTTTACAGTTCAGTCTTGTTCAATAAAAAACACTATTTGCTTACAGTTCTGGCTTGTTTTAGAGTGGGCAGGCTGAAGTATTTCTAATGGCTATGGTGTGTTAAGACCATAGGTTATGTTAATATAATACGTTTCTTTGAGGCTAAAATACTTTAAATAATATGCCGATGAATATCCTTTTTTACAGTTCAGTCTTTTTCAATGAAAAACACTATTTGCTTACAGTTCTGGCCTGTTTTAGAGTGGGCAGGCTGCAGTATCGCTGAACGGCCATTTGACTCACACCATACTGAGCCAGCCAAAACGGGATGGCGCTCGCGATCGCAGTCCAAAGGGACATGTACTGGAAGGGGGACGGGTCCAAATACTTCGTCGCCGGGTCGGTTCTACCTAAATATTTGATCATCAATACAGCAAAATGAGCCGCAGTCGTTATGAAATACACGTAAATGTGACTCATTCTGTAGTTAATAGGATACTGTTTTAAATTCAGTCACAGCACATTGATTTTGGATTATTTGAAGTAAAAGTAAAAGTTATTTGAAAAATTTTAATTTAAGTAAAGTAAGAGTAAAAGTAATTTGTGATTTTTTAATTTAAGTAAAGTAAAAGTAAAAGTAATGGTCAAAATTTTATTTAAGTAAAGTAAAAGTAAGACCAATTTTTTAAGTAAAAGTAAAAATAAAAGTATAATAAAAGTAATTTTGAAACGGAGCAAAACACTGGTTTTTGGAGCTCCATAGCTCTGTTCTGAAGTTTTTTTGCTTATTTTATGTATAAATTGTCATTTTAATAACGTTTTTAGTCAAAATAAATGGTTTTAGCGTGTTAGCGGCCCAAAATTATCCTCTGCGATTCACTTTACAACAGGCTTATAGGGAATTTACCCATTGAAATTACTTAAATCTTACTTAAATTAATTTAAGTATTTGCAGGGGAAAAATCGAGTAAGAGTAAAAGTAAAAGTATTTGAAATTTCAAAAGTCGAGTAAGAATAAAAGTAAAAGTAATCCAAAATCCGTTACTTTTATTACTTTAAGTAAAAGTAAAAGTAACTTTTTACAACACTATTAATGTGGGTTCTTAAAATCTAGAAGTGTTTTACTTTTACGATTCTTTTGCGATTTCAATTTTCATTTTGCGGTTTTCAGTTTTTGGTATTAATTTAGGAATAAAATGCTTGCAACAATGCGTTGCAAAACAATCAACTATAAACGTTACCATGTAATTAGTTTGTAGCAACCAAATATTTTAGTTGCCCCAAAATGACCATTTTTTTGGCGAAAAAACTGCTATTGTATCATTTTTGAAATAGTTTTATAGCACTTTTAATGCAACTTGATAATGATTGTTACACTGCCTGGTATTTTTTTAATTTCTGGGCTTGTGCTTTTATTCATCAATTTTTATGACGAGAAGTGGTTACACACTTAAATTTATCATTAAAAATTATATTTTTTTGTGCAAAAGTGTGTGAAAATAGTAGTCTAGGACTATACACTTAAAAAAACCGAAAGTTTTACAAAATCAAAAATTATGTAAATAAATTTTAAAAAAAATTTTCTGACCTACCGTATTTAATATTTAAATGCCAGATTCGATTCCAACCTCCTGCATCTAACGAGCCTAAAATGTTTCAAACGATTATTCTAACATAAGCAGTAAAATTAATAAAAAAATCTATTTAAATTATTTAAAAATTAAAACAAATGTAAAACTTTGAAAGTTGGTTTTTATCTTTTTCGTAGCATTTGGTTTTGTTTTTCAAAATGTGTTTTAGATTTTTTCAAAAATTTTTATTTTTATGTTTGAAAAAAACAAACAAAACAATCTACCAATAAAATCAAATAACTTTGAAGTGCCCCACACCACAAGTAATAAAGCATTACATTGTAACATAATATCCACAAAGTATGTATGAATGAGTAGGGATATATTTGCCCAATGCGGTCTGGTCTTTCTTTTGTTCCGTTTTTTTTCTCCATTAATTGGTCATTTTGATCGCAGAATTCCGAACGTTTTGAAGAAATAGTGGCGCTGGTGAGTGGCTTATTCTGAATTTCGTTTTTTTGTTTGCTAGTTTCTCTTGTGTTTTTGTGTCAGCCTAACGAGAAACCTAGCTAAACGAAATGCTAGCCATTCCCAGCCACTGGGCGCAGCCATGATGAAATACAGAACTTTGTCGACTTTTTGCGGACAGTTTACTGTTTTTCTGGGTAAATCCTGCCCAGAACCCCTTTTGTGGATTATCGATCTCCAGTCTTACGCCTGATCACTATGGAAACTCGCTTTTTTTGTCCGTTTTGTAAAACTCAGTGCGAAGGAGGGATTTTTAACCCCTCTTGTCATCTGTGTAAACGATTAATACACGTTGAATGCATAGCTCCCGGACTAAACCCCATCTTGTACAAAAACATTCGCATTCCCACTCAATGCCCCGAATGCACAGACAAGGTTGTGGCGGTTATGACTCAATTCGAAGAATTTCAGTCGGAGACTAGAGCCCAATTCAGCAACATTCTTTCTCAACTTAACACTTTGTCATCCCAGCCCCCTGTGTTTTCCCAGCAGCCTGCAAAAAATCCGACGAACTATGACAGCAACTTCCCGCCTCTTGTTGCTGAAGACCAGGGTTGGACGACCGTTAGCCCCAAAAGAAAATCCCGAGTGCCGCCTCCCTTGATGCAGAAAATCGTCAATCCTCCGTCTCCACCGATCCGCCGTCCGCCCGCTCCAACGCCTCGGATGCAGAAACCGATCGACGCCCCCCTGTCCCGTGCAGAATTTGACGAACTTTTTCAGGAATCCTCTCAACGGAGAGAAAACGAAAAGTTTGTTGTGATCCGCGGCCTTCCCGAAAGCGAAAATGAAGCCAATGACGCCATGAAGGTCAACGAAGTCTTGGCAGCCATGTTCCCCACTTCCAAGAAGCCTGAGCCATGCGAGGTATTCCGCTTGGGCAAATCTGCTGCCGATCGCAGCCCCCGTTTGCTCAAAGCCAGATTCCATCGTTCCTTTGAAAGGAACCTTATTCTTGAGAACAGTCGGTCCCTCATGAATCATGAGTCCTTTTCAGATGTCTACATTCGTGCCAGCTACACATATAAAGAGCGTGAGAGAATTCGGTTTCTCTATAAGCGAAAGACTGATCTTAATTCTGATTGTGATCGTTTCTTTTATTATGTGCAGCGCTCTGGTTCATCGCCAGTTTCATGGTCCATTCAGCGAAGACCTAAGGTGACCGGCAGCAACACTGAGCCATTGACACGCCGCCAACCTGTTCGCGAAGTCCTTCCGCCTGTGCAGCCCGAGCCTGAGATCGCTGATATTGATAGAGTGAACGATAGAAAGGCTTCGTTGAGAAGCAAAAAATCCGGCAGTTTATCTGATAAATGAAATGGGTGCACGGGGTTAAAATGCAAATTAATTAACGCCCGTAGTATTAAGAATAAATTGCCCCTTTTAAACGTTCTTTTAGCTTCATCTGAATATGATATCATTTTAATTAGTGAAACATGGCGGACCAATCTATTTCTGATACTATGCTCACATCCAATACGAATTACAAAGTTTTTAGGCATGATAGAACAGGAAGGGTTGGTGGAGGGGTGTGTATCTTTGTAAAAAGTGGCATAAGCATTAAAAAAATTGAACTCCCCAAACGTTTAGATTCACTTGAATGCGTGGTGCTAGATATTATTGGATCCCAAGATAAAATTCGTATTATGTGTGCATACAAACGGCCTTCTAGCTGCTCTACAATTGATGAATCACTGTTATATAATGACTGCTTTTCATATTTAACCAATGTTGCATATGCAACAATAATCGTGGGAGACCTAAATGTACCTAATATTGATTGGGAAGTCCCCGTATGTTTACCAGGAGCTGACATTATGCACAATACTTTTCTTAATTCTTGCATAGATAATGGCCTAAATCAGTATGTTGACTTCCCAACGCATACAGCTGGGAATATTTTAGATTTAGTTTTATGCAATATGCCAAACAGAATTTTTAGCGTTGAAGGTGCTGAACAATTTTCCACATTATGCGACCATTATACAGTAGATTTTCATATTAATTTTAAAAGGATCTCTGCCAAAAAATGCACTAATAAATACTTTAATTTTAAAAAGGGTGATTATGATGCCATCAACAATTTTCTTGCAGAATTTGACTGGAAAAGTATTGTAAACAGCTCCAAAGATGTTATTGGCTTATATGAGAAAATGAATGTTGTATTATTATATGCTATTAACAAGTTTGTTCCTCGTTCCATTTCAAGAGCTAAAAAAGTTGAATACTCTCCAGCTATAAAATTTCTAAAAAAGCGCAAAGACCGATTATATGTCTTTTCCAAACGCTCATTAATTGGAAAAGAATTATATAAGAAAGCCGCAAAACTTTACGAAACTCATGTAAATGACTTTTGTGATAGTGCTGAGGCAAATATTGTTAACAAAAATGACAATAAATCATTCTTTAACTATGTTAATTCTAAACTTAATGATAAAAGTGAAATCGCAGCATTAAATCGTCCTGACGGTTCTCTTGCCTGTGATTCTAAAGAAAAAGCTGATATCATATGCAAATTTTTTGGCTCAGTGTACACTGATGATGACGGCGTTTTACCTGATTTCCCCCGCCGGGTTCCCGAAAATATAGGAATAAACTCGGTTTCTTTCCCAGTTAAAGTAGTATTTAATAAATTACAAAAGCTAGCTCCTAAGTGTTCCAAGACACCTGATTTTGTACCTGCTTTTTTCTGGAAAAAAACCGCGGAGTTTATTTCAGAACCACTTGCTTGTGTTTTTGAATGGTCTATGTTAGAGGGAAAAATGCCAGATATTTGGAAGGACGCCTTTGTTACTCCTGTTTTTAAAAAAGGTGCTAGAAATTTGCCCAATAACTATCGCCCTATAAGTTTAACCTGTGTTGCTTGCAGAGTTATGGAAAAAATAATATATGAATCCCTTTTAATTTACTTACGTAGCAACAATCTCCTTTCCCCAGCTCAATTTGGTTTTCTTGCTAAGCGATCAACAGGCCTACAACTTTTATCCTCACTTAATGACTGGACATCAGCACTGAGAGACAAAAAGCAAACTGACTGTGTTTACATTGACTATGCCAAAGCTTTTGATTCCGTTTCCCACTCTAAACTTTTATTAAAATTAAAAGCTTATGGCATAGGCTATGAATTATTGAAATGGATTGGGCAATTTCTAACTGGACGACGACAGGCGGTGCTTCTAAATGAAACTGGCTCCATGTCTGACTACATTAGTGTA
Source organism: Microlaimidae sp. YZB2_3 (assembly GCA_030248175.1). Lineage (NCBI taxonomy): Eukaryota > Metazoa > Nematoda > Chromadorea > Desmodorida > Microlaimidae > Microlaimidae sp. YZB2_3. The sequence goes on from JASAMX010022472.1 coordinate 9,004, forward strand.
AAAAGTGGCGTGCCCCAAGGGAGTGTTTTGGGCCCCTTACTTTTTCTTATTTTTATAAATGACCTTCCAGAATGTCTAAAACCAGAATGTACTGCTAAATTGTTCGCAGATGACACTAAGATTTACTGTTCATTTGCCAATAACTCGCCTGATTATTTCCAACAGTCGCTTGATTTATTTTGCGCTTGGTCCAATAAATGGCAGTTACGTATAGCATTTGAAAAATGTTCAGTAATATCTTTTGGTGGTGTTACAAAAACTAATTACTTCTTTGGTAACGTACAGTTAAAAACAGTAGATAATATAAAGGACCTTGGAATTACAGTGTCAAATTCCCTAAAGTTTTCTCGCCACTGTAGCGAAATTGCAAAAAAAGCTGCCTCCAGAGTAGCTTTAATTTTTCGTTCTTTCAGATCAAAAAATTGTAATATCCTTCTTAAAGCATATACCGTGTACGTGAGACCCATTTTGGAGTATGAAACACCGGTGTTTAACCCTTACTTACGAAAAGATGTGGACTGTCTTGAGAGAATTCAAAGGTGTTTTACAAGGCGCCTTTTTAAACGCTGTGGGCTTACTTACTCCAGTTATTTAGACCGCTTAAGCCAGCTTAAAATTGACAGTCTTGAAAAACGTCGAGTAATAAATGACCTCGTGTCATGCTTCAAAATAGTACGCAACTTTGTAGATATAAATTGTGATGAATTTTTTGTTCGTGACAATAGCAATCGTACTCGTAATAACGGTTTTAAATTAAAAAAAAAGAAAATCTTAGAATTGATGCAAGAAAACACTTTTTTGTAACCGTGTGATAAACCTTTGGAACGACTTGGACATTTCAATTGTAAACTCCAAAAACCCTAACGCTTTTCGTGTTAAGGTTAAATCACTTGATAATATGTTTTTATCTCGATATATTCCTAATAAAAATTATTTTTACTAACTGTTTCTAACCGTTATTAACCCCGTGCATCTTAGGTATATTATTAACTAGTAGTGTGTATATATATGTAAACTCATTTTCACAATATACTTATGTAACTTTACCTAACCATGTTTTTTTTCTCTTTTTTGGTGTATTTTTTACATTCACAATAAGTGTTTTCACCCTTGTACTGTGACTACCTTGTGAAATAAAATGTTTAATGTTTAATGAGTTAGCAAAATTTCTTTCATTTTTAAAACAAAATTTATCATAAAAAAATTAGTTTGATTTTAAAGGTTTACTCAGGCTTAGGAAACAATTAAAATATTTTTAATGGTTTATGATTGAAACTAAGTTTCTAAAGTAAACTTTAGTTTTTTTAGAAACTTAGTTTTAATTGCTTCTTTTCCTATAAACTTTGCAAACTTCTTGCTTCCTATAAACTAATGTCATATGGGAATTAACACTGTTTATTAGGGTCACGGGGATTTGACACATCTTTTATAGGGATTTCGCAGGTTCCCTGAGGAAAGTGATAGTTTTTTTGTTTGTTTTTTATTTTATCAATTTTCCTGACAAGTTTATTCCAGCCAATAAGGTTTTATAAAAACTGCATTCTAAAAACCTAAAAGCAAAGTTTATAGGAAGCAAGTCGACCCGGAAACGATGCGTCCTTGGAGCAAATTTCCGGGATATTTTTATTTATTTATTTATTTCTAAAGCCAACAACTATGACGTAATTATATAGCATAAGTGCCCAAAGGCTTAAAAATTAAGCACTTATTTGTGCCAGTGCAATACTTTTTTAAAACTTTTGTGGAGAAGCGGCTGTGATTTGTTTTTCAGACAGATTTTTCTATTTAGAAATTATTCGATTTGAGAAAAAAATTTCCTAGCATTATACCTAACATTATCGTGAAAACTTTTTTAGCAAATCAATGCATCAATTCGTGTGCAAAGCAATTTTATTTTGTTGGCCGAGTTCACATCTCTGTGTGAACTCCAGGAGCCAAGTAAAAGTTTTTGAAAAAAATAGGCATATTTGACTTGTGAAAAACATCGATTCATAGTAAATAATAGCAATGTACCTTTAATAACAAGGACTAATACTCCAATAAACATAATTATTGATTGAAATGTATCCGCCCAAACCACAGCCTAAATGAATGGAATTGCATTGTAGTTTACCTAGTTACACCAAAATTATATTATATTTTTGGTTACACTGGCTGCAAAAAGTTTATTAGACATAAAGTTCACAAAAACATATTTTTCTTATAAGTTTAAGGTTAAAAATTTAAAATTCGCATTTTCATCCAATACAGCTATAGTTAAAATACTCGACATTGCAAACCGTAGCCGTGGTGTATTTTTGGCATTGTATTTGAATAAATATTACCGTACATTTTTATGCGCGCACGTTTAACCCATTTTCGTGATAGCCTTTTCCCCGTTACAACCTTAAAACCTTCGTACGACATAGGTAAAATCCTCGTCTCACGGTGGTGGTATTTTAGTATGACAAATGTCGTACGTAAACCTTACCGCGGTAAACTCTACGCACGACCTAATAGGATTCAAAAAAATGTTAGATTAATTAGCTGAGCATACCTAAATTTGAAGACCAACAAAAGAATAAAACTTAAAAAAATAAAAATCACGTCTTTTTGTGCTTACCCGAACACGCTTTGTACAAATAAGCATAATAGTTGCACGTATTTCCGTCATACATAATTTTTTGTGCGCGAATAGTGCCCAGTGAGCGTGCAAATTGAAATGTTTAAAGCTGTATGGCAGCCATATGCAAATTTTTTTATATCCGTGAGAAAAATCGGCCTATTGCTACCTTACAGCTTTAACCATTGCAAATTGCTCGCTCACTGGGCACTAATCCGTCACAAAAATTATGTATAACCTAAGTACGACCTAGGTCATATCAAGGTTTCACGGTTGTAACCGAGGAAAAGGCAATCACGGGAACGGGTTAATGGTGTCAACCATTACAACTTCTTCACTTAATCGGCCGTTGGTACTCCTCGTGCGTATAAAAAACGAAACTTCGTCGAAAACATTATTGATTAATAAATACTGTAAGTTTGCGTACGTAGCCAGTGCGTTCTGATTTTCCTTTCCAAAAATTTTTTGAAAACCCCGTAGACAAGATTTATGCTGAAATTAGGTTTATCAGTGTCTACGGCAGGCAATTCTTCACCATTTTATTGGCAATTACAGAATGCGACAGTTGCACCTGTGACGGTATTTGCTTAGAATTGTAAGAATTGAATTAAAATAAACCTTGATGTTAGTTAAAATTAGAAAAACAATATTCAAATTTTGTGGTTTTAACCCTATATTCGCAATGCATAAAAAACTACCTTTAGGCCACCTATTGTGGTGTAGAAGGTACAAACAAGGCCCACAATTACAATGAATATCCACAACTGAAAATCCACAACGCTGCTTAATGCTATAGCCGGTGCATATATGACAATCGACATGTAAAATAAAGTGCTGACCTAAAATTAAAAACAATGTATTAAAAAGACTGATGGGGAATTGTAGCCTTTTAAAACTTATATCAGGCAAATTATTGTTATTTTAACGAAATAAAAGTCAATTCAATTCAAAATTCAAAGAAACTGTAAAATATAAAACAATATAAAACACCAAGAATACAGAATGTCCCCCAAGACTATGCTGTGCAGTGTATAAATTTTTCTAGAAATCCCTCTAATGTTTGAATTCAATTGTAAAAACTCGCAATTTTCTGCTAGTTTTTGGGCGTCATTTTATAAGGTTCACCTATAAAAATTCACATGAAAAACAACTCAGTTAACGTTACCAACGTACACTTGTCTTTCACCGATTAAGGCGGATATGTGGTGCTTAAACTTTGAAGAAAAACTGTGTAAATAATTTTTGTTATAAATATATATAATTAACATAATAATGTTTTCTTTAACCCAGTTGAAATTATACACGCCGAATTATTTATTAAGCTAAGTATAAAATGAAATATGTTATCTTAAAACCAAGTCTCAGCCCTGTCCGTAAAACAATTTAGAAAGAGTAATTAAAGTGGCTTATTAGTGCTTATTACTTAAGGTAGAACTTCACAGTTTTTTTTTGACGACAGATATTTGTTAATTGCATCTTATTATACGTAGTTTGACCTGCTGATTCAATTTTTGACATTCATTTTTCTGTAAAAAAATGTTATCGTCCACAATCATCAAATAACATCAATAAAATACACGTCAAAAATACAAAACATTAATAAAGTTTATTACCAAAAATATTCTATTTTTTTATTTTCTATTTAGCGTATCTTAAATAATAAAACATTTTTTTAAATTAAAAAGCTAAAAAATAAAAAAAAAATTTTTTTTGGTGTTGAAAATGTGGTCGAGCGACTACTCGAACCCATGGATCCGAGGATCCGAGCGCAACGTACTAACCACTCGGCTACTGGGTCCGCGGGGATTTTTAATTAAAAGGAGCTTTTAAAGGAATGGTTCAAAATGTAGTTTCTCGACGTCAATTAAAAGAAAATTAAACGAAAATTAAAAAAAAATTGATTCGTTATTTTTAAACGAAAGTTTGGAAATAGTTAGATATAGGCTTTTACCATTTTTTTATTATAAACGATTAAAAAAGGACTTCAGGATTTTTTTTTACTATATATTTTTGTAAAAAAAGTCTTTTTTGCAATTTAAAAAAAATCCTGAGATCATTTTGAACCCAAACCATCTCTGAAAGTTGCCCCCTACATTACCCTAATTTATTATAAAATTTCGCCCAAAAATAACGAATCAATTTTTTTTAAAAAGCCTTATTGTGGTTTTCAGAGGTAGAATCCATGGACATCTGTTGCGAACTGGACAAACTTTTCGGTGATGTTTTTATAACCACTGGATAGCACAGATTCTTAACTTTTTATAACACCCGATTTTTATGGGCCAAAAATAATATTTATAATGATATGCGACTTGTAGTCCAAGTGGTCTAAACTGTGAAGTTCTACCTTAAGCCTTTAAGTCACATTATTAGAATAAACCATGTCTTTGTCAAGTTTGGCAACTGTGATCGGTTCGCCTCATTGTTTTGGATGTTGTTTAATTGTTTATTTCTCGAATAAACACATGACATTGCCATTGATATATCTAATTTTTAAAACAATTAGGGTAACTGACTTAATTTCGGCCACGCCTTAATTTCGGCCACCAATTTAGGGTGTTAGAAAATTGGCTTATTTTTAAAACACAAAAGAACTAGCACAAAAGTAATTGGATTAATGTTGAATAAAATGTTTTTGCAAAAGTTTTTTATTTTTGTTATTCTACATTATCAACATTTTTATACAAAAAGTGAATTTTTTGTGATTTTCCTAATTTTTGCTTTGTGTTTAAACTGCATCAAATTTAGAACGAAGCAATATATAACCTTAAAATATCTTCTATTTAAGGCTCAAAGTTGTTAATTTTCATGTTTTCATATTTTCTTCAAAATCATTTTGCAATTCGTTTAACTAACTGCGCATTGTAAGATGCCGTTAATTTCGGCCACCTGAAAATTTAGGTGAAAGAACCTGCTGTTTTTTTCTGTTTTTTTTCTGTTTTTAAATATCATTGTACTACCGTATTTATAAAGAATTTTTTTGCTTGTTTCACTTTGTTTTGACGTTTTTTAAGCCAAAAATAAAAATTGAACAAAAAATACAAATTATTAAAACTTGTTTTTTTAAGGTTTTGACATAATTATTTAAAGTCTTGCTAATAACTATTAAAGTTCGCAAACGGGAAAATTAAGCTATATGTACCAAGAACAATACCTAAGGGTAAATTTGCAACCTTTAGAAATTTTTATTGTTCATTTAAGCAATAGTTATGGCCAGTTCTTTGTAGGTGGCCGAAATAAATGGCACGCGCCTTAACTTCGGCCACTTTAAAAAAAGTTTAAACCTTCACTGATTTTTAAGTGTAACAGAAATATTCAAATTTTGCACTGGAATAACAAAAATAGCTATTGTTTGATTTTTAGGCCAAATTTTGGCTTGATTGAAAAAGCCAGAAAAAACTTATTCAAAAAAATAAAAAAAGGTGGCCGAAATTAAGTCAGTTATTTTATACACTATTTTTCCGTATTAAATAAGTTTCTGTATTTAAAGAGCATCACCGTGTCGCTAAAATTAAATAAATTTGTTTTTCAAAAATTTCTTTTGATTTGTTAGATTTTATACATTATGCCGTGCAGTAAATTTTATACTTTTGTGGAGCTTGTTGTGGCGCAGTGGCAGCACAAAACAGCATTTCTTGCTTACAGAAGGTCCCTGGATCGAGTCCTGACTGAGACACGCTACAGCGTGATAATATTGATTATTTTTTATATGTAGTATTTGGTTGCGCAGTTCGCGCTAACTAACATCGGTCTTGCGTATCCTTCTTTATGCAAAATAAATAAACTTTTTCTAACTTTATATTTTTTAAACTAGATCTGTGTACTAAAGAATCATACTAAAAATTTAATTGCTGCTTTGTCATCCAGCATCTTATTTTCATATATCATTTCAAAAATAAGATAATCCTTTGTTTTACAAATATACAAATTTCCGTCTTACCACATACGCTGTTGCGATAATGGTGCGCAGGACCACAGAATGAAATCTCGCCACGAAATAGTCGTGAACCGATGTAGGATTCAGTTTGTAGAAAACCGGCAGAAATACGAATGCGTTTATTACCATGGAAATCGCACCGGACACAGTATAAATCCAGGCGTTTACCCCTGGAAAAAATATGATTTTAAACAATCTATAAGATATACTTTAACAATAAGTTTTAAACTTATTTCAAAAAACACAAACAAGCCGTAGACAATTCTGCCAACGCTTCATCTCTCTCAGGCATCGCTTTAGATTCTCGTAACACCGATCTTAGATTAAGCTTTTCAAAGTTCTATTCGTTTAACGAAAATTATCATAATTTATGAGTAACAGAAGTTTGCTGTATATTAGCTAACAAAATTAAGTCTAATTTGTTAAATTAACATCTTGTTGAATTTTTTTAGTCTGTTCCTAATTTTTATTTAGTTATTTTAAAAATATACACCTTTGGATTTTTATCTTAATGCTGTGCTGAAGGAAACACACAGAAATATTGGGCATTCAGACGGAAATACAAATAAAGACAGACGATCACACAGGCACACAAGCAAACGGAGCACTGAAAAAATTTACATTTAGACAGACAGAATAACAAGTTACAGACAAATAAACAGGTTATACCTCCAACATAAAACTCCATATCTAATGGAAAAAGGGAAGGGTTGTGAATTTGAAGAAAAATTAAAACAACCACAAATTTGACTTTAAAAACACAAATGTCTGGTTCTTTTAATTTTTCTTCAAATTCACAACCTTTTCCTTTTTCCATTAGATATTTTAAAGGTTTTTGTTGTTGGTTCCTTTTGTTGGAGGTATATTTTACTATAGTAAAATATAACTAAGTATTTGGGTGAACATATATTGGTTTAGGTGAAATTTTGTTAAAACTAATAAAAGTTATAGAGACATTAAAGTTATTATAAAGATTTGTATTAAATTAGTAAAATTAAGTGATTGTTAAGAAAAAAGAATTTAGACAAACTAGTAGTTAAAATTTAAGAAGAAATGTTTGATTGGTTTGTTAAGTGGTTAAAGTATATATTTGTAAAAAAATTTAAGACAATTAACAAATTTTTCAGTTAATAATATAAAGAATAATTTTTGAATATAATTAAAACGTATGGTTTATAAAATTATAAAAATATTAAAATTGATTTTAATTTATATTTAGTTTTAAACATTTTAAATATAATGAAATTTTTAATAGAGTAATATAGTTTGTGAGAGTAAAGACAAAATAGGAGGTTTAGTAAGTAGGTTTATAGGCTGATGGGATTAAAACACCAAGGGAGGTGTAGAAAGCAGGAAAGGAAAGATAAAAGAATAAATACCATGAAGGTGTAGAACGCAGGTTTATAAAATTATAAAAATATTAGAATTGACTTTAATTTATATTTAGTTTTAAAAAATTTTAAGATATAGTGAAATTTTTAATAGAGTAATGTAGTTTGTGAGAGTAAAGACATAGTAGGTGGTTTGGTAAGTAAGTTTATAGGTTGATGGGATTAAAAAATCAAGGGAGGTGTAGAAAGCAGGACAGGAAGCAGATAAGTATAAACACCATGAAAGTGTAGAACGCAGGTTGCAAAAAAATAAAAGAGTTATATTATAATCAAGATTTTGCAATGAGTAATGTAGAAGTAATAGTAGAGACACTCTGGTAAGTGTAGAGAGTGGGTTTTAGAAAAAATAAACGTTGATAAAATAAGACACCATAAGAGGTGCAGAAGGCAGGTGATGAGGGTTATATTTAAGAACACCTTGAATGGTGTAAAGTGCAGGTGTGAGGTTTCTGGTGAGTTAGGAAAAGTAGTACAACCATAACTTGAAACTTGAAGAGTAATAAGATGAAAAATTTTTTACATAAAATTTTTTAAAAAACTTTTAAAAAATAAAAAAAATAAAAAATAAATATTAACTTTTAAAGTGTATTATGCTTAAAGCGAACTAAGTGAAAAGAGTTTAAACATAAACGGTGTAGACGTAATTTATAATACTAACAAAAGTAGGTGTGTATGAGGGTAAGGAATAGAATGTGGTAAGCCCAAAGAGCGAAAAATTGGGTTGTAATAATAACTGTGGGAGGCTGTAAGTATAGGTTGGAATGAATGTGTTTGAGTTTGGTAAGGTGTATATGAATATTATATGAGTATATTATTTGGTTGTAAAGTAAGTGCAAACTACAAGGTAAAATTGATAATTTGAATAGGTGGTGTAATAAGAACCCCTGAAGAATACATAACGTTTTTTTGAAGGCAATACTAAAAGTAAATAAAGAGTTGGTAAAGTTGTCACAAGCAAGTTGAGTGGATATACTAAATGTGAATGTAAAAGTGGATAAGATCTATACTTAAATTGGTAGTGAAACCTTGTAATATAATTTTTGTTTTGATTTGTTACTTGTAGTTAATGTAAGGGAAATATGCAAACAATAGAATCTAAAATTATAATAAAAGAGATGAAATTTTAACGTTTTGCTCTTGATAATAGGTTTAAGTATAGATATGTTTATATTTGAGACATACGTTGTATTTTTTTCGATGTATAGTTAACAGATACATATAAGTGTTAGTGGTCTGTATTACTTGGCTGGACATGTGTTAGTGAAGATTAGTTAGCTGATATATTTACAAAAAATTTTTTAGCGGAATTTAAAGGTATTAAATATAGTTTTGTTGTATAAAAAGCGTAATTTGGAATCTCACTCAGTCAATTTTTGAACAAAAAACTAATAAGACCCACAACAGACAGAAAAAGAAAGACATACATGTAATTAGAAAAACAAAGAAGTAAGAATAGATATATGAATTGGAAGAATATACCTCTTGAATAAACCTCAGCCGGAATTCCGATCAATATAATGCTGGACAGAACACTGGTGAGTACGGACAGAGACGTTGGAATTACCGGCATTCTACGGTTACCAAGCAGATACTCAATGTTGCTTTCCTCCTCGCGCCTTCTGGCCGACTTCCAAGAGAAATAAATTCCCACGCAGGCCGACACCAACACGGTCAGACCAAATAGCGCATAGTCAAACGCGTCCAAGGCTTCCGTCATAGCGAGATTGTTTGCTAAAATTGACTGGACTTTTGATTAAAGGTGATGTTTGATTTTAGATCACATTCCAAAAAGTTGTATCTGTAAAATAAAAACAAAAATTCAATACAGGGTGACTTTAATATTGTCAGAACGAATAGAAGGTACCCTAAAGCATTAATGACTTTCGTCATGCTGAGTTTTTTTTCAAATTGTCTGAAATTTGTTTATAAAAAATTTTTATTGAGTTTAAAATATTTCAGTCGTTAAGATTTATCTTAAATGAAAACAAAAAAATCCAACATGGGTTGAAAAAATAGAAATATGACAGACCAAATAGAAATAGTTCAAAGCGTTCAAGGTTTTTGTCATTGTGAAATTTTTCCTTAAGTTTTGTCCTAAATAACTACAAAAAATTCCCAAAAAGGTTGATTCCAACACATCTAAACCGAGCTAAAGTCCAATGCACATTATTCCATTATTAAAGTACACAAGGTTTTTTCTGAAACTATATGGAGTTTCGTTAGAAGTGTCGATGAACATTTTATCCCTATCATTATTTGCAGGTTTTCTTTTCAGTAATTTCAAATTATCATCTTCAGGTAGTTCTATAAAAACATATAGCAATTAAAGCTATAATTACACGAAGTATCAGAGATACAATAGTATAAAAATACAAAAAAAACACGGGTAAATGTAAACAAGTGTGGGAAAGGTATCAGAATTTTTTTTAAAAACGAGTCTACCCCTTTAAAACCGTTTTCAGTTTTAAAATTTTAAGGTTTTACTTGTTATTATTAAAGTGTCATATGTTATTTGTGTTTTATTTAACTTTTTTAAAGCAAGTCTTTCCCGTTTTATCAAAATGCCAAAATTATTATTACACAAAATTAAATATTTTTTTTTCTGTAAAAATATTTTTTTACCAGATTTTAACAATTTCTATTTTAAAAAGTTTCTAATAACTTTCCCCAAGTTTTCACGTTTTACTAGAATATGGTTGAAAAGCTTATTAAAATAAGCTCAAAAATGAAACATAATTAAAATACTGTTTATTTTTCAGTAAAAAAGCCGCTAAAACTTGCTTATTTTGTAACACATTTTATTTTAAAACTACTTTGTTACAAAATTAAACTTTTGTAAGGTCATCTTACTTTTCTGCACTTTTAACTTTAATCAATATTATCGGGTATTATTATTATTTGATTATTTAGAAAAAAATACATGGTTCAACACTTGTTTGTTCATGGAAATTGCATTGCATTGTGAGAGATTAAAAATACTTCTTTTTTAGTCCTTAAAAAATTTTAAGCTAATAAAAGATGCGCGGTTGGAAAGTTAATTAATGTAAAAATTACAACAAATTAAAAAAATAAATGTGATACTTAGAAACATAAAACACTATATTTCTTCTTTTGTTAAACAAATTTTAACACGCGCTGCAACATAGAATTTCATAGAAGTCTCGTAATCAAAGTCTTAAAACCTGTTTGAAGCCTTAATGAATGACATACTTTATTACTAATAGTTTACCTGTGTTTTTATTGAGTTTAAATTTTTAAAATGAAATAAAAAGTTTAATGATACCAGCACTAATTAAACTATCTAGCCGTCTGTTTAAAAAAGCGTTAAAATATAAACGTTACATTGTAGCTGACTTCCTATTTACTACTGTAATTTTTCAAAAAGTTTAGTTATTTATCATGTTGTGCAGTTTTTTTTTTACAAACAACATATTATGTCTTGTTTTTATAAAAAAATATTAATTTGTATTGTGTGGCACTGAAAAAAAAACAACATAATATTGGCAAAATTGCAAGATGCTTAATTCTTTGTGATTCAATCCGCTGCATATCCGCAGAAGGTATTCCGCGTCAGTGCTGATCATTGCTAGACGTGGCGGCCAGCAGAACCCTAACGCGGGGTTTAACACAGTGCAGTGCTGACACGGAATTTATTCTGCGGATTCGCAGCGCTTTTTAGAAAAAAAAAATCCAAAAGGGTTAGTCAACCCATGTAAAGCAAGAATAGAATTTTTTGTGCGCAAAAATGGATATTAAAGGATAATTGTGTTTGAATAAACTGTTAATGGCAACAAAAAGTAACTGTACAACAATTACAAAAATACTGATGATTAAACTGAAAAAATATAATTTTATACTAAGAAATCTTCAGGCGAGAAGGGGAACCGCCGGAAGAAAAAAAAAAAAAAAAAAAAAAAAGGCCCCCCCCCCCCACCCTTAGTTTTTTTAATTTTACTAACAAAGTATTTACTTTGTAAGAGTGCATAGCTGTTATGCTTTGATGAGTTTTCGGCATTAAGCAAAATAAATTACGTCATGTTTTGTTATGTTACAAGTTTACGCGGCGTTATGATTATATGAAGCCGATACCGGATTAATTCTTACATTCTGCATCCGTTTCTATATATCCGATTATATATATTCTATATATATTCTAACAATTCAAATTATGCTATTCTTACAATTTTTTGGGCATTAATTCCAATAACCCAATAGTTAAAAAGGCGTACCCATGCTTTTTCTGCACCCGGAATATTTACTTCCATTACGATAAGTGCACGAATCTGCAAAGTCGGTATCCTCTCGGTGAGAAGTAAAATCCTCTAAATATTCACGTCAGGATTTTAAGGACACTCAAATATCATATAGTATTCGTGATCACGACATATGGGTTTTGCTCTGTGGGAATGGTTGTGGGAGGAGCTAATAGAATCACTTTTAGCCATTTAGTGCTTGAGAAAATCACTGTTAGCCAATGAATCTCCAATGAATGAAAGATCTTCTTTGTTTTCATAAGCACAAATTGGCTAGAAGTAATTCTATAACGTTATAACCCTCTAAAACATATTAACACTGAACAATTTTCGTTTAAATAGGAGGGTTTTGACTATCGTATTACGTTTTTTCTTTTCTTTCTTAAAAGTGTTAATTAAGTCCAAAATCATTGTCCTTCTAATTTATTAAACTTTAAACTAATTTAAACTAAAAAAACATGCGCGAAACCGTTCGCGGCAAGCAGAAGATACAGAAGATAAGAAAAATGGGCAATCTTCAAGAACAGCTTAATAAATTTAAAATACGGCGTAATAAAAATTTCTAAAAAAGGGCACCATTAGCACAAACCTTGTTTGGACTCAGCAAGTTATTTTAGCAAATGCCGATATCTGAAATTTTTAAAATTAAACCTTTTTAATGATTTGTTTTTATTTTACGGCGTGTCGGTGAAAAATTATTAATTACGACCAAATCATTTAAAGGACTGCACTTTTAAAGGGTTACTATTAATAGTACAACTTGGTTCAAAAACAATTTGTTTTTAGGATTTATAATTATTGGAACTTAAAGAACTTGGAGTTAAGCAATTTTATTTACGATTACCCAGTTGAATTTAATGCCTCTATACTAAGCAAGCATAGCCAAAAATCTTTAAATCATACTAAAAACAAATTAAAATAAAACAAATTTAACTTTACACACCTCGAAATCAGCGAGGTTCTAAGTTTCTCAAGCTCTATTGACCTGGTACCGTTTTTAAGCGTAAGTTTGTTTATGTTTTGTTTTAATACGCCATCATGCCATTGCCTATTAGAAAATAATTTGACTAATATAAAACTTTTAAAAATTGTAAAACTGCGTTTCTAGTACTTAAGTTTTATACCTAGAACAATTTATGGTTGAATTATATATGGCTGACGCTGAAAATTATGGTTGAATTATATCTGGCTGACGCTGAAAATAAGAATACAGACATGAGGGGACCAATTAAAATTGTGCGGTAATGACTTTTTTTTTAAACAAATAAGAACGCAGAATTTTTTTTTAATTCCACCTTTTTACAAAATATACAAAAATTAACCAACTTTAGCCCTTAAAAAATTTGCATTTAGGTTACAAATTAAGTAATTTGTTAAACAATTATTAAAATACATCTTTTAATCTTTGTTATTAATCCGCTGTAGTGAAAAATTTTGAATGTTTTTGTTGTTAAATAGTCGATTCAATACTGCAAATATCGCGGTCAGCTAGATTTTATCTGCCTATAGAATGCAGACATGAAGGGATCAATTAAAATTGTGCAGTAATGGCGTTTTTTTAAACAAGTAAGAACGCAGAATTTTTTTTTTAATTCCACCTTTTTACAAAATATACAAAAGTTAACCAACTTTAGCCCTTGAAAAATTTGCATTTAGGTTCCAAATTAAGTAATTTAACAAATAATTATTAAAATACAGGTTTTAATCTTCATTAATAATCCGCTTTAGTGAAAAGTTTTGAATGTTTTTGTTGTTAAATAGTCGATTCAATAATGCAAATATCGAGATCAGCTAGATTTTATTTGCCTATAAGTTTTTCTTACATATATGATTGCAATAATTTGTTATATAATTGTATCGGTTTCATGGGTTTTTTTAAAAATAGTTCAGTTTGTATTAAATAATGATAGTTTTTAACTCAAAGTTTGGCATCCTAAAGTCTTTTTTTATTTTATTTAGAAAAACCACCACCATCTCGTTTAAAAAAATTGGCTTACAACTAATAAAAACTATTATTTGTTAAATAAGACTAAGCTAACAGAGTCAAAAAAGCACATCAACTGTTTGGTTTTTTTTAACTAAACAAATTAAATTAAATATTTTGAATTGAACTTCTTATATCCAACCGTTAAATAAGTTTACCAAACTGACCAAAATTAAAAAAAAAAATAATAAAAAACCTTTTATTGCTTTTGTTATGGATATTACGCTAGTTACATATTTTGTCTTCTATTTTGCGATTTACGACATAGCCTGGACAAGCTTTTAATATTCCACAATAAAACACTATTTTTAAAACCATTGATGCGTTTACATCAATATAGAAGTGGCATAAACGTTAAAATACAGCTATTAAATTACTCTTTTATAAAATATGCTGTAAATGATTTATAATTACGTTGTTTTTTTATTTTACGATAAAATGTAAAAAATTAAACATTAAAAATATTAAAAATTATTTTTAGCTATATAATTACAAAAATATAAAGAAGAGCCTAATCTCTTTGTCCGTTTTTTATTTTATTAGCATAAGTTTTGTCCTATAAGCCGATGTTAAGCTTTTGTTTCTAATTTATACAAATCCGTTGCGCGAAAGCGGAACAAAAACCATTCCCAGTAATTATTCCTGCGTAAAAATACCTTCGGTAAAAAAACTTTCGACAAATGACATTCTGGTAAAAATACCATCGGGTAATTTCACATTCGGACTAATTGACCTTCGATCAATTTAGCTTGATTTTTAGGTTTTGCTTAGGTTCAGGAAAAATAAACCCGAAGGTCAATCAGTCAGATTGTCAAATTACCCGATGGTATTTTTACCAGAATGTGATTTGTAAGAAAGTCAAATGTCGAAGGAATTTTTACGCTGGTATTATTACGTGGAGCCACAAAAACACTTTGTAGGGAAATTTCAGCAAACGCAAATAACCTAGGTAGATGGGAACAAGAGAAGAAAGTGGCTGTATTGTATAGCTATACTAAAATAAAAATAAGTCTTAAAAAATCTAAAAATATTGTCATTTTTTTCCATCCGAAAAATATTAATGGTTCTGAACTCAATGACACTATACGTCAGAACAAAAAAAAACTAAAACGCGCTTTTGCACGTTGAATTATAAATTTAGCTGTTTTGTGCAACTGATTTAAAACTATTTTTTAGTTTTTATTTATTATTTTTACAAAAACACCAAAAAATATCTAAACGATAACACCAAAAAGAATTTTAAAAAAGTGTAAAATATATGCTTTACTCAAATAAACGCAAAATTTTATAAATCGTTCTACATATGAATTGTTCTAGGTGTTTACTTAAATTATATTTTTAGGATGGAAATTTGTCAGAAATTTTGTCATTGAAGCCCCCCTTCCGTAAGAACACCAGAAATCCCTTCCTGAAGAGAAGATTCACAACTACTCGCGAATATAGGAGACACCGGTGCAATCAGCCGTATGGTGCAGTGGTAGCGCGACGGACTGAGAAGAACAGGCCTGGAATTCAAGAAAAGGAGCCCCGGGTTCGAATCCCGGTACGGGTATTTTTTTCTGTCCTTTAAAAATCGTCATCTTATCGTCACAAGTTGGGTCGTCACATATGTTTAGCACCGGTAAATTTCCGAATTTCCGGAAGATAATATTTTTTGGCAGGGTAATTTAATTGTATAGAATCAAATTAATAACTTTTAAAGTTATTAATTAAGCTGTCAATTATTTTAATTTAAGATTCCATGACATTTTCAGTGTTAAAATCTTTAAAAAACATTTTTGAGAATATTTTACTGGGTCAACTTAACACTCACTGAATTATATTTTCTTTTAGTAAACTATAAAAAATTAATATCAAATATACACAAATATTTTAAATGCGCAAATACTACAAATACGAAGTTTATTCATAGTTACACTATTATTATCATTTATTCGAGATCAGTATGCAATGAAAACAGGAATATTAATTGATTTTTTGCAAAAACCGGATTTTTGTACAAGGTTAATAATACAAAGTTCGTATGTAACTTAAATGTATGCTGTGTTATTGGTACAAACTGTTGTAAAAAATACAACACTGTTTGTTTGATATTAGAAAATTTTATTTTCAGTGTATATTGAAAGATGATTTTTCAAATTTTTATCCTATATGTTTTTTTAAAGGTGATTTGTCAATGTTTTATATTTTTTGTACAAAAATGCGCCCATTCGTCAAAAATACGGATTAGATAAAGTTGTCGACAATGTTTTTTAGTTTATTTTTATTTAAAAATTTTTTCCAGCCATTTTTATAATATAATAAAGAAAATTAACACAAAAACTTTATACAATATACCTTATTTTAGTTACTTAAAAAAATTATTTACTAATTTTTAATTTTGCTAATTATTTTTGACAGTTTGACCCTGTTTAAAAAGAATCATGGGAAATACTTAAATCCACAAATAATCCTTTCTTTTCTGTCATTGAAAAAAACAAGGGTGGCTTTAAAACTGTTAAAATCATTTCCAATAGTGGTGACTGGTGATGGCTGAAAAAAGTAGGCAAATTAAATCTGTGCATCATGGTTATCATCAAAAAATTTTTTCAGCTGTGCATGTTTATTTCTATTTGTGTTTATATCATATCATTATGTAACTTTGAATAAACACTTTTTTGTTATGATTATTGAAAAAAATGACGCTTTTGTTGAAATATTTTTAATGTTCATATTTTTATGCTCTGAGGTTACAATGAACTCATCTAGTCTAATCTAATGCTTTAATGTTATTGAAGAACAAGACATTCTATATACCTAGTATATTATCATATTTGCAATTGTAATATAATTTTAAGTGAAACTTTGAATAAGAGTTATTCTATAAAGTAGATTTTTGAAACACTGTAATATTGCTTTAATTTTAATATTTTACTGCAAAAACTGTTTTAAACGTTGGGAGACTGACATAATGGTAATACCGTGCGATTGCTTTTCTGGTAAAAAAAATATAGTGAGAAACACGATGTTGAGCTCAAAAGAAGTGAACATGTTAAGTATATGACAAGTATGGAACTGGTAAATCTAGTGATGTTCCTACCCTCCAATATCATGTGCCAGAGCTCCGGCCATTTAAAGCAGTATAGCTGCAGCTGAGCCCCTTAAATATGTGATTTTAAACTTTTTAAGCTTGAATTACACTTAAAGTTACTTTATGTACATTATTAAGACTATTTTTTTATTGTTTTAAATAAGTTTTTTAAATAAATCTAGTTTACAAAAAAATTTTGATAAAATAATCAATAGCATCACTATGGTTTAATTATTCATAAATTTATCCAAAAATGCGGCGGAGTTTCTGAGCTCTAAAAGCGGAGGTCCGGGGAACGTCACTTGGTAAAACACGCCCCCCACAGGTGAATTGATAAATAAATCTTATTCAACATGTAACTAGGAATCCTGAGTTGAGTACAAAAAATTGTTTGCTAAATGTTTTTTAAAATGCACATTTTTTGCAAATATTTTTGATAATATAACCAGGCAACGAGTTTTTCCGTAAACGGCACCAAAGCCGGATTGCTCATTGTTTCCGTTCGTTTAATTATTCATATAATCACAGTTATGTAGCCACTTGTTGTTCCCTTTTTATTTGATTGTAAACTGTCGAAGTATACGCTTGGCAGCGATTCTGTGGCGTATTCCGTGTGAAAAAATACAGTTCGGCGTTTCTTGAAGAAAGTGAACACTCGACTCGTGGAAGTTAAAAATAAATATGGATGTATTTTAATACAATTAGTAAATTTCAGTTTTTACGACAACTGCTAAATCTAAAAAAAAATTAAATTAAAACAGTATTTTTGACGAGAATTAAAGCTTACAAGCTTTTTCCTTGCTAAATAAGCAAATCAAAACTCAATATAATAAGTTTTCTTAGTTGTTTTTTGGTTTGGTAGTATAAATAGCAAATAATAACGAATTATTATTAAAAGTCTTACTTGCTATTCTTACTTGCTACTTTAATATGTTTTTTAAAAACTTTAAAAACCTCAACAATGCCTGGGTTATATTATCAAAAATATTTGCAAAAAATGTGCATTTTAAAAAACATTTAGCGAACAATTTTTTGTACTCAACTCAGGATTCCTAGTTACATGTTGATAAGATTTATTTATCAATTCACCTGTGGGGGCGTGTTTTACCAAGTGACGTTCCCCGGACCTCCGCTTTTAGGAGCTCCGGAGCTCCGCCGCATTTTCGGACTAAATTTATGAATAATTAAAATAGTGATGCTATTGATTATTTTATCAAAATTTTTTTGTAAACTAGATTTATTTAAAAAACTTATTTAAAACAATAAAAAATAGTCTTAAAAATGCATATAGAGTAAATTTAAATGTATTTCAAACTTAAATAAGTTTAAAATCACATATTTAAGGGGCTCAGCTCCGGAGCTCTCTCCGCTTTAAATGGCCGGAGCTCTGGCACATGATATTGGAGGGTAGGAACATCACTAGATTTACCAGTTCCATACTTGTCATATACTTAACATGTTCACTTCTTTTGAGCTCAACATCGTGTTTCTCACTATATTTTTTTTACAGAAAAACAATCATGTATTACCATTATGTCAGTCTCCCAACGTTTAAAACAGTTTTTGCAGTAAAATATTAAAATTAAAGCAATATTACAGTGTTTCAAAAATCTACTTTATAGAATAACTCTTATTCAAAGTTTCACTTAAAATTATATTACAATTGCAAATATGATAATATACTAGGTATATAGAATGTCTTGTTCTTTCAATAACATTAAAGCATTAGAATTAGACTAGATGAGTTCATTATAACCTCAGAGCATAAAAATATGAACATTAAAAAAAATTTCAACAAATAACGTGTTTTTTTTCCCTTCAATAATCATAACAAAAAAGTTTTATTCAAAATTAGATAATGATATGATATAAACACAAATAGAAATAAACATGCACAGCTGAAAAGATTTGTTGATGGATAACAATGATGCACAGATTTAATTTGCCTACTTTAGTTTCAGCCATCACCAGTACCACTAATGGAAATGATTTTAATAGTTTTAAAGCCACCCTTGTTTTTTTAATGACAAGAAAAGGAAGGGTTATTTGTGGTTTAAGTATCTCCCATGATTCTTTTTAAACATGGTCAAACTGTCAAAAATAATTTGTAAAATTAAAAGTTAGTAAATAATTTTTTTAAGTAATAAAATAAGGGTATATTGTATAAAGTTTTTGTGTAAAAATTTCTCTTTATTATATTATAAAAAATGGCTCGAAAAATCCTTAAATAAAAATAAACTAAAAAACATTATCGACAACTTTAACTAATGGTATTTTTGACGAATGGGCGCATTTTTGTACAAAAAATATAAAACATTAAAAAATCATCTTTAAAAAAACATATAGGATAAAAATTTAAAAACCACCTTTCAAATATACACTGAAAATAAAATTTTCTAATATCAAACAAACAGTGATGTATTTTTTACAACAGGTTTGTACCAATAACACAGAACATTTAAGTTACATACGAACTTTGTATTACTAACCTTGTACAAAAATACGGTTTTTGAAAAAATCAATTAATATTCCTGTTTTTCATTGCATACTGATCTCGAATAAATGATAATAATAGTGTAACTATGAATAAACTTTTATCTGTAGTATTTGCGCATTTAAATATTTGTGTATATTTGATATTAATTTTCTATAATTTAACTAAAGGAAAATATATTGCCTAGTGTTATTGCCCGATACAATATTCTCAAAAATGTTTTTAAAATATTTTAACATTGAAATATCATGAAAATCTTAAATTAAAATAATTGACAGTTATTATATTTAAAGTTATTATTTGTTCTATATATAAATTACCTGCAAAAATATTATCTTCGGAATTGGAAATTTACGGTGTAAATATGTGGTCAATTGTGGACATATGGGGTGGTAGATCAGGTTTGAAGGAGAAAAAAATACCGTACGGGTTCGCGGGTCTCCTTTCTTGTTCAGGGTGTTCTTCTCGGTGCCCGTCGCGCTACACTGCCTAGGTGGCTCGTTGCCCGGTGTCTCTATATTCGCGGTAGTTGTCTCTTCTCTTTCAGGAAGGGATTTCTGGTGTTCTCCCGGACGGGTACTTTTTTCTGTCCTTTAAAAATCGTCATCTTATCTCACCTCCAGTTATGGGTCGTCACAAGTTGGATCGTCACATATGTTTAGCACCGGTAAATTTCCGAATTTCCGGAAGATAATATTTTTGGCAGGGTAATTTTATTATATAGAATCAAATTAATAACTTTTAAAGTTATTAATTAAGCTGTCAATTATTTTAATTTAAGATTTCCATGATATTTTCAATGTTAAAATCTTTAAAAACATTTTTGAGAATATTTTATTGGGTCAACTTAACACTCACGGAATTATATTTTCCTTTAGTAAATTATAGAAAATTAATATCAAATATACACAAATATTTTAAATGCGCAAATACTACAGATAAAAGTTTATTCATAGTTACACTATTATTATCATTTATTCGAGATCAGTATGCAATGAAAACAGGAATATTAATTGATTTTTTTCCAAAACCGGATTTTTGTACAAGGTTAGTAATACAAAGTTCGTATGTAACTTAAATGTATGCTGTGTTATTGGTACAAACCTGTTGTAAAAAATACATCACTGTTTGTTTGATATTAGAAAATTTTATTTTCAGTGTATATTGAAAGGTGATTTCTTAAATTTTTATCCTATATGTTTTTTAAAGATGATTTTTTAATGTTTTATATTTTTTGTACAAAAATGCGCCCATTCGTCAAAAATACCATTAGTTAAAGTTGTCGATAATGTTTTTTAGTTTATTTTTACTTAAGGATTTTTCGAGCCATTTTTATAATATAATAAAGAAAATTTACCCAAAAACTTTATACAATATACCTTATTAAAAAAATTATTTACTAACTTTTAATTTTACAAATTATTGTGGCCAGTTTGACCATGTTTAAAAAGAATCATGGGAGATACTTAAAACCACAAATAACCCTTCCTTTTCTGTCATTAAAAAACAAGGGTGACTTTAAAACTATTAAAATCATTTCCATTAGTGGTGACTGGTGATGGCTGAAAAAAGTAGGCAAATTAAATCTGTGCATCATTGTTATCATCAACAAATCTTTTCAGCTGTGCATGTTTATTTCTATTTGTGTTTATATCATATCATTATCTAATTTTGAATAAATACTTTTTTGTTATGATTATTGAAAAAAAAACACGTTGCTTTGTTGAAATTTTTTTTAATGTTCATATTTTTATGCTCTGAGGTTATAATGAACTCATCTAGTCTAATCTAATGCTTTAATGTTATTGAAGAACAAGACATTCTATATACCTAGTATATTATCATATTTGCAATTGTAATATAATTTTAAGTGAAACTTTGAATAAGAGTTATTCTATAAAGTAGATTTTTGAAACACTGTAATATTGCTTTAATTTTAATATTTTACTGCAAAAACTGTTTTAAACGTTGGGAGACTGACGTAATGGTAATACCGTGCGATTGCTTTTCTGGTAAAAAAAATATAGTGAGAAACACGATGTTGAGCTCAAAAGAAGTGAACATGTTAAGTATATGACAGGTATATGACTGGTAAAACTAGTGATGTTCCTACCCTCCAATATCATGTGCCAGAGCTCCGGCCATTTAAAGCGGAGGGAGTTCCGGAGCTGAGCCCCTAAAATATGTGATTTTAAACTTATTTAAGTTTGAAATACATTTAAATTTACTCTATATGCATTTCTAAGACTATTTTTTATTGTTTCAAATAAGTTTTTTAAATAAATCTAGTTTACAAAAAAAATTTGATAAAATAATCAATAGCATCACTATTTTAATTATTTATAAATTTAGTCCAAAAATACGGCGGAGCTCCGGAGCTCCTAAAAGCGGAGGTCCGGGGAACGTCACTTGGTAAAACACGCCCCCACAGGTGAATTGGTAAATAAATCTTATCAACATGTAACTAGGAATCCTGAGTTGAGTACAAAAAAATTGTTCGCTAAATGTTTTTAAAATGCACATTTTTTGCAAATATTTTTGATAATATAACCCAGGCATTGTTGAGGTTTTTAAAGTTTTTAAAAAACATATTAAAGTAGCAAGTAAGAATAGCAAGTAAGACTTTTAATAATAATTCGTTATTATTTGCTATTTATACTACCAAACCAAAAAACAACTAAGAAAACTTATTATATTGAGTTTTGATTTGCTTATTTAGCAAGGAAAAAGCTTGTAAGCTTTAATTCTCGTCAAAAATACTGTTTTAATTTAATTTTTTTTTAGATTTAGCAGTTGTCGTAAAAACTGAAATTTACTAATTGTATTAAAATACATCCATATTTATTTTTAACTTCCACGAGTCGAGTGTTCACTTTCTTCAAGAAACGCCGAACTGTATTTTTTCACACGGAATACGCCACAGAATCGCTGCCAAGCGTATACTTCGACAGTTTACAATCAAATAAAAAGGGAACAGCAAGTGGCTACATAACTGTGATTATATGAATAATTAAACGAACGGAAACAATGAGCAATCCGGCTTTGGTGCCGTTTACGGAAAAACTCGTTGCCTGGTTAAAATACGTCGCGAACAGTTCCTTCGCCACTGCCCAAGTGATTTTGATATTGGTCCTGCTTTTATCGTCGTTTTACCGCTTGTGGGTGTTTATAAATTGGCGAAAATTGCCACCCGGACCGGTGATACCGCCATTCTTCGGCAGGAAGGTGGGCTATGCTTTTTAAATAAATGATGATTATCGTAAATAAATTAAATCCGTTATTAATAGACGGATTTCCATGAAATTTTGTTGAAAAGGAAATTCAGCAGCCAAAAGCTTTTGAATTGAGTCCAATGCTTATTTTTATGTCAAAAAAGTTGGCTACGGCGAGATAGTCCTAGAAGTCCTAGCTAGAAAAATAGTCCTATTCATTTATTATTCATTGGATTTAAATCAAATCTAAAATTGAAACTTTTGGCTACTTAGGCTTGTTTTTACGAAGTATTTTTAAAATCCCTCTGATTTGGTATTAGTAACTGCAAATTGAGGTCTGAATTTAATTAGGATAACAAGGATAATTCAATTCTGTATAACAATTTTTATCTTCGAGCCGTATTTAAAAAACTTCGACTGCACTGCGACTTTTTTCTGCAGCATTTTTTTAAAGTACGAATTCCCTTGTAATAAATAACAAAACGTAAACTTTTAAATCTTATGTATATATATATACAGGGGCGTAGCCAGGGGTAGGGCCAGGGGGGCACGGCCCCCCCAAATGGACCCTTCGGCCCCCCCAAATGAGATGGACTAAAATTTATGATATAAAACAATTTGAAGATCAGTAAGAAAAAATACGTTAGAAAAAAATTTTTGTATCAGTCAAAAAGTTTTTTTAACAGTTTACTACAACGACTGAATTAAAAAAACCATTAGGTTGTTCATTGAAACAAGAAGTTGTATTGTAATCAAGACAAGTAATACTCCATACTCCATTGTTCAAGGACCAATATAATCTTTGGATATGGTAGTCAAATTTTAGCTTCTTGCTTGATTTTTGGGTTTTTGTTTTGGAAAAAAAGTGGTTTTTTTATCTATGGTTTTAATCGATAAATTACTTAATGCAATAATTGCGTGCAGTAATCTGCAATATTGCGCATGCAAAATCTTGCTCAGAACAACAATAAATAAAAAGACGAAATAAAATGTTTAAAAGATGAATTTTTTAAAGATGAGATATTAAATTTATTGAAAATGTTAAAAAATCATTTTTTAACGCTAATTTCTAAAAATCGCACCCAAAATAAGCGTTTTCTGAAGATGACATATTTAAAGACATGATTTTTAAAGTCAAAGTGTGTAAGACGAGATGTTAAAAGACTTAATGGCAAAAAATTTGGGAAAAAAGTTTAGTTACATTTTACTACAGTGACAAATTTGCAGTTGCAGATGCGCAATTGTTCGACTTTCCAAGTACAAAGTTGCTGAGAAAAATCAATGTTTCTAGTTTTGTCCTTTGGCGTATTTGTGTGTTAGTCATATTTATAAATAATTATTAGTTTTGAATTCAGTGCTTGTGCATTTTAAACTTGCCCAAACTTAAATCAATTAACGCAAACGCGAAGCAAACACAACTCAAATAATGTAAACTGAGAAATGGCATAAAGCGTTAATTAGTTTTCTAACATGTTTAATTATAAAAATTAACTAAAAAACTAAAATAACTGTAAATAAATTTAATTGATTCAGTTATAAAATTTTTTAACTAGTCTTAAAGTAAATGTGAAGCGTAAACGTGAAGGTGTTACCTGAGCCAAAACATAACAAAACTAATAAAAAAGTTTTAGAGTAGTTTTTTATTTAATTTTGACTTAATTATAGCTGTTAGTATGGAAATATCTAGCATTACAAAATTTTGGGTCCGCGGTCCTGCTGCAAAATCAGAATTTGTTATGAAACCAATGATTCTTACCAAAGTTTTTCAGAAACCGGAGATAAAACGACAATATTAAAACAATTTCGAATACTTTTGGCAACTTCTGACCATTATTCAGAGCTATTTTGAGCATTAATAAGGTTTTTCATATGTAAATTTATTTCGGTTAACCAGAAAATAAACATTTCATAATGCTTTAATTTAATACAAAAAAGCACGTCAACATTTTTCAAATAGATGTTCTATTATTTGTGCTATTCTAATTTCAAAAATAATACAACCAAATGCATTTAATTTGAGAGGAATTTCGTTTCGTGGTGAGACCGTCGACCCAATTTTTGTAATGCTAGGTAGGTCCATTATTACAGCAATTTATATTTGTTATTCAAGATCTACCTATCTAACAAAAATTTTCTAATAAATATATATTTTTTTGAGAGTGTCTTAAATTTAAAAAGAGTATTCAGCTCCAAACTGTTTTTGTAAACTAAAAAATCTTTCAAGCTATATAAATGCAATGTGATGTGAACTTTGAGGTACCCGCTTTTGGAATAAAAAATCTTGATTCATAGAGATTATGGATGGACTACTAAATTACTAAATTCAAAGTTTTAAATAAGGTTTCTAATAGCAGTTTTTGGCTCTATTTTCAAAAAATTTTTTGGGGGGCTAAAGCCCCCAAACCCCCCTCCATAGTTAGGGGGGGGGGCTCCGCCGCCCCCGACTCCCCCCCGTTTAGCACTTTTTTGAATGATGACAATTGTGCCCTACCTTTTCTCGCTCCGGCCCCTCCAGTCAACCATTCCTGGCTACGCCCCTGCAACTACCTCAACATTTTATGTCAATATTTGAACAAAAACTTCCTCAATCTCTCAACAGAAAAATCAACAGTCACTATTTTCCCCCTCATCACAAGAGTTTAACTACCATCCAAAGATGACGATAGGCACCTTGCACTGGAACTCAGTTTATACATGTCGTATGCAATAAACATGGGGAGTCACCATAATGGATAATTTACCGTATCTCCTACTTATTATTTGTAGTATGCAGATCAACCCTCAAAAGCGCGCGAAATTTCAATCGGTTGATCTGCATACTACAAAAGATAAGTAGGAGATACGGTAATTATCCATTATGGTGACTCCCTCGTATGTATATTGCATACTTCATGTATAAACCGAGTTCCAGTGCAAGGTGCCTATAGACAACAAACTTTTACAGCTAAACAAAAATCCAAAAATCTTTGGTGTTACTTTTGATCCAAAACTAACATTTAATAACCACGCCACCAACATAAACAACAAAGCATCCAGGCGCAACAACATTCTCAAAGCCCTGGCTGGCACCAGCTGGGGCCAACAAAAGAAACAATAGTTACCTTGTACAAAGCAATAGGACGCCCAATTCTCAACTACGGAGCCCCCATTTGGTCACCCAATCCATTAAAATCTCATCTTCAAAAACTTCAATCAACACAAAACACGGCTCTCAGGATAGCAACCGACTGCCACAAAATGGCCCCAACTGACCTACCAATAGAGTCCTACCAATAGAAAACCACACTAACCTCCTCTCAACACAATTTTTAGCAAAAACCATGCAGCCAACTCACCTATCCAACAAAATTTCAACCAGCGATTATAGACCAAGAGAGATGAAACATACCCTACAATCAAAATTTGGACCAACAGCTAAACGTTTCTACATCCACATGCTCACGGAAATAACCATCCTATCAAACATTCATTCATATTTTGTCAAAGAAAACATTTCGCAACTCCAACCTAATGCCCTATTAAATAGAAATCCGCCACCAATCAACATAAGCAAGCAACAACTCCCCAGGAAGTCAAGAACCCTCCCTGCACAACTTAAATCCGGACATTGCCACCGCCTCAACTTGTTCAAATCCAGAATCAACTCCATTTAAAAGGAATGTCCCCACTGCAGTGGCAAACCTCACGACGTCAAACACCTTTTTGCATGCCCTCAAAAGCCAACAGCATTCAAACTGGAAGATCTATTGGAAAAACCATTGGATGTGGTCAGGTTCCTGGAGGCCATAACTTGAAGCTCCAGCCATAACAACAACAGCCTGACCTCCCTCTATTTACTGTCAAAAACATATTTTTTTAGTACTTTTTAGGTCTAAATAGGCTGTGTTAGTACATAAAATTCAATATTAGACCTAAAAACACTTAAATTATTGATTTTAAAAAACTTTGTTAAAAAATCGGACCCCTCTGATCATGGGCGTAGCCAGGATTTTAAAAAGGGTGCGGTCCAACCCTGAACAAAATTTCCGAAAGGGGGGATCCAGGGGGGTCCAAATTCTAAACGTTATAAAAGGGCTAAAAAAATTTTCCGCGGAGTATTTATTGCCTTGTTTATGTCACATACTTCATTATTTTCCTATTATTCAATAAAAATAAGTCCATAAAACAAGGAAAAAAATTTTTACAAACAATTTGATATCTTAAAATTTTAGATTTCAAAAACATTAAAAACCTAAAAGTAAAAACCTAAAAACATAAAAATGAGTACATTGAATTACAGCTGAGCAATGCAAAGTGCGAGAAAATGTTCTTAAAATTACTTCTCCTAACCTTTAAATTTTTAACACCACTATATAACCATCTAAAAGGGGGTCTAGCGTGGTGGTATTAAGATTACAAAACAAAGTAACACAAATTTGGAAGTGGAGACCAATTAAAACATTAAGAATTGGGTGGGTCCAGCGCGGTTATACCAAGATTACAAAACAAAGTAACACAAATTTGGAAGTGGATACTATATAATCAATCGAGCGCTGAGCGGAGCGAAGCGCGAGAAAATTTTTAAAAAATAGCCATTCTAAACCCCCAAATTTTTATACTTGGCGACCCAAAAGTGGGGATCTGACCCCAAATTTTTCCTTTTGCCGACCCAAAAGGGGGGTGTCTAGACTCCCTAGACCCCCTGGCTACGCCCATGCCCCTGACCCCCCCTAAATTTGAAATCTCCCAGCCGGGGTCGACCCCACTAAAAAGCCAGGGGGTCCGGACCCCCCTGAACCCCCCCCCCTAGAAGATTTTTGCCTTCCACGCGGGGGTAGACCCCCTCCCCTCTCCTAACGGACTCGACCAAAAACATCTATACCCACCTATGGTACAGACCATGTACGAATGCGAACTAAGTCAACTCTACTTTTTTGCTTTATAGATCACTTTTTGTGGCGAGGTAGTGAGTAGTGACATACATCATTTATATATTTTTTAAACACTTAAAAAAATGTTATATAAAGTTATTTTTAAAAGAAGTTCAATAAGTTAAATAATGTCTTGTTAGTTTATTAATAAGTTTTTTGTTTATAATTAGAACTTGAACTACACGCCTAACTTTTGTCTTATAAGTTTAGTTATAAAGTCCCCAACTAATGATTGAAACATCTATTATATTTCAATACACGTTATAAACACAATAAATTATCCGGACATCATATATAATGTTATGTAAATTAATGACAAAATCAAATTTAAACAAAATATACAAAATTTTTATAGCGGTTTTTTTAATTGTTATCTATGCATTTTGATTTTACCATCCAGCAATCTTGTAATTATTTTAGGGAAAATTTTCGCGATCACGGCGCTGATGGAATCGATTTTTAGTCTGGCAGCTTCCCTGGTGTTCCACACGCTGTATCCTCAAACTCTGCCTTACTTTCCTCAGCTTTGCTACGTCATTATGGCCATTATAATGATTGTTCCGGTGTTCATACTTGCGTAAGTAGTCCGTTTGTTTTTTGTTTGTTTTTTTTTGTTTTTAATTAATTTACTACAGTTCACATACATTCACTTGGACTTAGTCCACATATTTTCTGTCTATACATACGCCTGGGCATTGGCGGGCAGCCGTCCAGATTTTTTGGGGGCTATAGCCGACCCCCGAAATTGGGGGGGGGGGTCCCAAAAATTTTTTGGAGGTATACCTCAAATATCTTATTTTTTGGGTTTTTATTGCTGGGACCCCCAAAATTTAGAAGGGTGCCCGGGGTGTCCCCAAATTTTAGGGGTGGGGATTTTTCGGTTATAATCTCGATTTCTGAGAGATTATAACCATAGATGTTTTTGGTTGGACAGAGGGGTCCACCCCCCCTAGACCAAAATTTTGGACCCCCCTTAAAAAAATCCAGGGCCCCCCTCCGTCCCAAGGCTTGAGAGCGGTCCGGCCTGACCCCCCTAGCGAGGCTGACCCCCCTAACCCTCCCTTCCGACCAATTTGGAAGTATATTTTTTATTTACTATCAAAAACACGCTTTTTAGTTAAAAACATTGTTTAAGTACATTTTTTAGGCCTAAATAGGCGGTTTTAGTACATAAAATTCAATATTAGACCTAAAAACACTTAAATTATTGAGTAAAAAAAATTTTGTTAAAAAATTGGACCCCCTGACCTCCCCCCCTAAATTTGAAATCTCGCACCAGGGGTCGACCCCCCTAAAAGCCAGGGGGGTCTGGACCCCCTTGGACACCCCCTAAAAAGTTTGGCCTTACACCCGGGGGTGGACCCCCCTGGCGCACAACCAAGAATATCTATGATTATAACCCCTCAACCCCCGCCCTGCCCACCTGTGCGCCTGGGGGTAAATCGCCTTTTTTTCTGATCCATTCTGAAAGCATTTTTCAGTAGTTGTTAATTGTTCAATTTTCTTTTGTTTCTTGCCCATGTATGCTTGGAACCGTAAGCTGGGCGGGAACTTCGAACCGAATGTAAAAATCCTAAAAAAGCCTATATACAAACATAGGTGTTTTTGGTCGGGTCCGCTAGGGGGGGGGGGGTCCACCCCCGGGTGGAAGGCCAAAAGTTTTTGGGGGGGGCCAGGGGGGTCCGGAGCCCCCTGGCTTTTTAGGGGGTCGACCCCGGGTGCGAGATTTCAAATTTAGGGGGGGTCAGGGGGTCCAATTTTTCAGCAAAATTTTTTAAACCCAATAATTTAAGTGTTTTTAGGTCTAATATTGAATTTTATGTATTAAAACAGCCTATTTAGGCCTAAAAAGTGTATTTAAACACTGTTTTTAACTAAAAACCTGTGTTTTTGACAGTAAATAAAAAAATATACTTCCAAATTGGTGCGGGAGGGGGGGAGGGGGGTCAGCCTCGCTAGGGGGGGGGGTCAGGCCGGACCGCTCTCCAGCTTTGGGGGGGAGGGGGGGCCCCCCTGAATTTTTTCCAGGGGGGGTCCAAAATTTTGGCTCTAGGGGGGGGGTGCACCCCTCTGTCCCCCCCAAAAAACACCTATGTATACAAACAGACCTGTGGACGGTCTGGAAATGCTGCCCTCCCATTTTATTGGAGTATTTGCCCCCTATGACGTTATTTTTAACCTATGATGACGCCATCATCGCGAATTTTTTGCAGTTTTTAGCCTATTTCAATGTATTTTAAGCCATTTTAGACCAATTTTTACCTTATTTCGCTTTTTTTGTCCCTTTTTTCCCTTTTCCCTTCTTTTATTCTCTTTTCCCCCCCTTTTTTCTCTTTTTTTTCTTTCCCCCCTGCTTGCCCCCCCACGTTTTATTGCCCCCCCCCCCCCCGTTTCAAAAAAATTGCCCCCCGTGCCCCCCCCCCGTTTTGGCCGTGCCCCCCCCCCCGATAAACTACCGGGGAGGCGGCTTACACAGGTCTGTACATATATAAGCGCAGCGTAAATCTATACCTAAACATAGATTAGCAAGGGGAGTAGGGTGGGGTCCACCCCCCTAGCCTCGAAATTTTGAGGGTCCCCCTAGAAAAAAATCCAGGACTCCCCTCCCCCGAAATTTTCGAATTTTTCACCCCTGACCCCTCTCTAGATTTTGAAATATGATCCCATCCCTCCCCTCTGGAGAAAATTTTAAGTACTTTTTTATACTAAATTTTCTTCCAAAAACGTGAATTTTTAACACAAATTCATGTTTTTACACCCTTTTTATACCTCAATATCGCTTTTTATTCAATAAAATGTAGTATTATCTTATAAAAAACTATTATTAAACCTTTAATGGTTTAAAAGTATTTTGCTTCGGAAATTGGACCCCACCTGAGCCTGACCCCCCTCTAGGTTTCAAAATCTTCTTTCTGATTCAAAATGTTTGTAAAAAGCGACTGTATTATTATCTTTACAAAACGATAGATACAACCATAAATTTTTTTTGTTGTTGAACCATAAAAATTTTAAACGTTTTTATGTTTTATATTTTTTTTGTTAATAAAGAAGTCGTAATAAAAATATTTAACCGTACAAGTAGGTTTTTTTTAATACTGTTCGCAAAAAATCTTAAACAAACAATATTGTGGATCCTCTTAAATAAATAAATAAATCCCCCTAGGACCCCCCCCCCTTAGATTATGTCATTTACCCGGGGGTAAGCCACGATATCAATCAATCACGGTCATTTCGTCTCTATCGAATTTATCACTAAACTAGATCGACGTTTATCCTCAGCAGTGTATTGGCTGAAATTTCATCGGTTTTCTTTTTTTTTAGCGCCGATTTCCACCGACTAAGTGATAAGTGACAACGCGTTGTCTGTCACTTGTCACTAATTTTTTTATTAATTTACCCTGTTTCCCGTTGTCGTCGAAAATCCTCGATTGTAAAAAATCATTCAATCCCATCCCGTGTCGCCAATCAATAATAATCAATCAATTAATATTTTCAAAATATGATGCCGAGGCCGCTGTTTTGAAGAATATTTCGATAGGATCCCTCCTTCTTTCGATCCCAAAAAAAGTAGAAAAAAGGGGGGGAAAAGAGAATAAAAGAAGGGAAAAGGGAAAAAAGGGACAAAAAAAGCGAAATAAGGTAAAAATTGGTCTAAAATGGCTTAAAATACATTGAAATAGGCTAAAAACTGCAAAAAATTCGCGATGATGGCGTCATCATAGGTTAAAAATAACGTCATAGGGGGCAAATACTCCAATAAAATGGGAGGGCGGCGTTCCAGACCGTCCACAGGTCTATTTGTGTGCGTGGGTGTTTTCCAGCGGGAACAGAGGGGTGCACCCCCCCCCCTAGAGCCGAAATTTTGGAGGTCCCCCCCTGGAAAAAATTCTAGGGGGCCCCCCTCCCCCAAAGCTGGAGAGCGGTCCGGCCTGACCCCCCCTAGCGAGGCTGACCCCCCCTCCCCCCCCTCCCGACCAATTTGGAAGTATATTTTTTTATTTACTGTCGAAAACACAGGTTTTTAGTTAAAAACAGTGTTTAAATACACTTTTAGGCCTAAATAGGCTGTTTTAATACATAAAATTCAATATTAGACCTAAAGACGCTAAATTATCGGGTTTAAAAAATTTTGCTGAAAAATTGGACCCCCTGACCCCTAAATTTGAAATCTCGCACCCGGGGTCGACCCCCCCTTAAAAAGCCAGGGGCTCCGGACCCCCCTGGACCCCCCCCCCTAAAAAATTTCAGGCCTTCACCCGGGGGTGGACCCCCCCCCCCCTCGCGGACCCGACCAAAAACACCTATGTTTGTATATAGGCTTTTTTAGGATTTTTACATTCGGTTCGAAGTTCCCGCCCAGCTTACGGTTCCAAGCATACATGGGCAAGAAACAAAAGAAAATTGAACAATTAACAACTACTGAAAAATGCTTTCAGAAAAATGAAAAATGCTTTCAGAATGGATCAGAAAAGACCGGCAAGATATTGAACAGGCGCACAGGTGGGCAGGGCGGGGGTTGAGGGGTTATAATCATAGATGTTCTAATTGTCGGGTCCAGCTAGGGGGTCCACCGCCGGATGTAAGGCCAAACTTCTTTAGGGGGTGTCCAAGGGGTCCAGACCCCCCTGGCTTTTTCGAGGGGTCGACCCCTGGTGCGAGATTTCAAATTTAGGGGGCAGGTAAGGGGTCCAATTTTTTAACAAAATTTTTTTAACTCAATAATTTAAGTGTTTTTAGGTCTAATATAGAATTTTATATAGTAAAACCGCCTATTTAGGCCTGAAATTGTATTTAAACGCTGTTTTTAACTAAAAAAACCGTGTTTTTGACTGTAAATAAAAGATATAATTCCGAATTGGTCGGGAGGGGGTTAGCCTCGCTGGGGGGGGGGGGGTTAGGCCGGACCGCTCTTAAGCTTTCGGAGGGAGGGGCGGCCCAAGATTTTTTTCTAGAGGGGGGTCCAAAATTTTTTCATCTCTAGGGCTCGGTAGACCCTTCGTCTCCTCCCCCCAAAAACATCTATCGTAAGTCATTCACTTTACAAATCAAGATTATAACCAGGAAAATACCCACCCCTAAAATTTGGGGACACCCCGGGCACCCTTCTAAATTTTGGGGGTCCCGCATAGAACCAGAAGATAAGATATTTGAGGTATACCTCCAAAAAATTTTTGGGACACCCCCCAATTTCGGGGGTCAACTATAGCCCCCAAAAAAAATCTGGACGGCTGCCCGCCAATGCCCAGGCGTATGTATAGACAGAAAATATGTGGACTAAGTCCAAGTGAATGTATGTGAACTGTAGTAAATTAAT
Source organism: Microlaimidae sp. YZB2_3 (assembly GCA_030248175.1). Taxonomy (NCBI): domain Eukaryota; kingdom Metazoa; phylum Nematoda; class Chromadorea; order Desmodorida; family Microlaimidae; species Microlaimidae sp. YZB2_3. The sequence goes on from JASAMX010022472.1 coordinate 42,171, forward strand.
TAAAAACAAAAAAAAAACAAACAAAAAACAAACGGACTACTTACGCAAGTATGAACACCGGAACAATCATTATAATGGCCATAATGACGTAGCAAAGCTGAGGAGAAGTAAGGCAGAGTTTGGGGGTACAGCGTGTGGAACACCAGGGAAGCTGCCAGACTAAAAATCGATTCCATCAGCACCGTGATCACGAAAATTTTACCTAAAATAATTACAAGATTTGCCGAATGAGATTAAAATCCAAATGAAGAGATAACAATTAAAAAAACCGCTATAAAAATTTTGTATATTTTGTTTAGATTTGATTTTGTAATTAATTAACATAACATTATATATGATGTTCAAATATTTTACTATGTTCCTAAGGGGCATTATGAAATATAATAAATGTTTCAGATCACTCACATTGAGTAAGAATTTAAAAGTCAAAGTTATAAAATTTCGAAAGTTAAGTTCGAATAGTAAAAGATTCTAAAAATAAACCAAAAACTTTCTAATTAGACTAACAAGCCTTTATCTAACTTATTCAAAGCTAAATTAAAAGTGACTTTTTATAACACTCCTTTTAATGCTTAAAAAATATGTGAATGATGATGTATGTCACTACTACACTACCTCACCACTAGAAGTGATCTATAAAGCTAAAGTTAGAATTAACTTAGTTCAGCGGTTCAGTTCTTGCATGTGGGGTTCTGTACTTAGTGTCCGAGTGGTGTAAATGTTTCTGGTAGGTGCCGCTCAAGAGGGGAGGGGGTTCTCCCGTGGAAGGCGAAAAGTCTTTCTCAAGGGGGTGCGGAGCCCCTGCACTTTGGTGGCAACTGGGCTACCCGAGCTGAGGGGTCCGGAACTGGTGGCATGGGCGTAGCCAGGGGTATCAGGAGTCTCAGACCCCCCCTTTGGTCTTGGCAAAGGGAAAGCTGTTTAGGGGGTTAGATCCCCGCTTTTGGGTCGCTAAGTATAAAAATTTGGCGGTTTGAGAACGGCTATTTTTTAAAAATTTTCTCGCGCTTCGCTCCGCTCAGCGCTCGATTGATTCTATAGTCTCCACTTCCAACATTTGTGTTACTTTTGTTTCTGTATCTTGGTATGACCACGCTAGGACCCACCCAATTCTTAATGTTTTAATTGGTCTCCACTTCCAATTTACATTTTATTTTGTTTTGTAATCTTAATACCACCACGCTAGACCCCTCTTTAGATTGTTATATTGTGGTATTGGGGTAATGGAGTTTAAAGGTTCAGAGAAATAATTTTAAAAACACTTTCTCGCACTTTGCCTTGCTCAGCTGTTAATTACAATTACTCTATTTTATGTTTTTCTAGCGTTGTAGTTGTCCATTTTTAATGTTTTTGAAATCTAAAATATTAAGATAACAAATTTTTTGTAAAAAATTTTTTCATTGTTTTATGGACTTATTTTTATTGAATAATAGGAAAATAATGAAGTATGTGACATAAACAAGGCAACAAACACTCTTTTATTCAACAAACAAGGAAAATTTTTTTAGCCCTTTTATAGTTTTAAAACTGAGCACCTAGATATCCCCTTTAGGAAATTTATTTCAGGGTTGGACCCAGCAGCCTTTAAAATCCTGGCTACACCCATGATCAGAGGGGTCCGATTTTTTAACAAGAACTTTAAAATGCAATAATTTAAGTGTTTTTAGGTCTAATATTGAATTTTCTGTCTTAACACAGCCTATTTCAGACCTAAAAAATTTACTTAAAAAAATATATGTTTTTGACAGTAAATAGAGGGAGGTCAGGCTGTTGTTGTTATGGCCGGAGCTTCAAATTATGGCCTCAGGAAGCTGACCGCATCCACCGGTTTTTCCAATAGATCTTCTAGTTTGAGAGCTGTTGGCTTTTTAGGGCATGCAAAAAGGTGTTTGACATCGTGAGGTTTGCCACTGCAGTGGGGACATTCCTTTTAAATGAGTTTGACTCTGGATTTGAACAAGTTGAGGCGGTGGCAATGTCCGGATTTAAGTTGTGCAGGGAGGGTTCTTGATTTCCTGGGGAGTTGTTGCTTGCTTATGTTGATTGGTGGGGATTTCTATTTTTAATAGGGCATTAGGTTGGAGTTCTAAATGTTTTCTTTGACAAAATATGAATGAATGTTTGATAGGATGGTTATTTCCGTGAGCATGTGGATGTAGAAACGTTTAGCTGTGGTCCAAATTTTGATTGTAGGGTATGTTTCATCTCTCTTGGTCTATAATCAATGGTTGACTGGAGGGGCCGGAGCGAGAAAAGGTAGGGCACAATTGTCATCATTCAAAAAAGTGCTAAACGGGGGGGAGTCGGAGGCGGCGGAGCCCCCCCCCCCTAACTATGGAGGGGGGTTTGGGGGGCTTTAGCCTCCCAAAAAATTTTTTGAAAATAGAGCCAAAAACTGCTATTAGAAACCTTATATAAAACTTTGAATTTAGTAATTTAGTAGTCCATCCATAATCTCTATGAATCAATATTTTTTATTCCAAAAGCGGGTACCTCAAAATTCACATCACATTGCATTTATATAGCTTGAAAGATTTTTTAGCTTACAAAAACAGTTTGGAGGTGAATACTCTTTTTAAGTTTAAGACACTCTCAAAAAAATATATATTTATTAGAAAATTTTTGTTAGATAGGTAGATCTTGAATAACAAATATAAATTGCTGTAATAATGGACCTACCTAACATTACAAAAATTGGGTCGACGGTCTCACCACGAAACGAAATTCCTCTCAAATTAAATGCATTTGGTTGTATTATTTTTGAAATTAGAATAGCACAAATAATAGAACATCTATTTGAAAAATGTTGACGTGCTTTTTTGTATTAAATTAAAGCATTATGAAATGTTTTTTTTTCTGGTTAACCGAAATAAATTTACATATGAAAAACCTTATTAATGCTCAAAATAGCTCTGAATAATGGTCAGAAGTTGCCAAAAGTATTCGAAATTGTTTTAATATTGTCGTTTTATCTCCGGTTTCTGAAAAACTTTGGTAAGAATCATTGGTTTCATAACAAATTCTGATTTTGCAGCAGGACCGCGGACCCAAAATTTTGTAATGCTAGATATTTCCATACTAACAGCTATAATTAAGTCAAAATTAGATAAAAAACTACTCTAAAACTTTTTTATTAGTTTTGTTATGTTTTGGCTCAGGTAACACCTTCACGTTTACGCTTCATATTTACTTTAAGACTAGTTAAAAAATTTTATAACTGAATCAGTTAAATTTATTTACAGTTATTTTAGTTTTTTAGTTAATTTTTATAATTAAACATGTTAGAAAACTAATTAACGCTTTATGCCATTTCTCAGTTTACATTATTTGAGTTGTGTTTGCTTCGCGTTTGCGTTAATTGATTTAAGTTTGGGCAAGTTTAAAATGCACAAGCACTGAATTCAAAACTAATAATTATTTATAAATATAACTAACACACAGATACGCCAAAGGACAAAACTAGACACATTGATTTTTCTCAGCAACTTTGTATTTGGAAAGTCGAACAATTGCGCATCTGCAACTGCAAATTTGTCACTGTAGTAAAATGTAACTAAACTTTTTTCCCAAATTTTTTGCCATTAAGTCTTTTAACATCTCGTCTTACACACTTTGACTTTAAAAATCATGTCTTTAAATATGTCATCTTCAGAAAACGCTTATTTTGGGTGCGATTTTTAGAACTTTTTAACATTTTCAATAAATTTAATATCTCATCTTTAAAAAATTCATCTTTTAAACATTTTATTTCGTCTTTTTATTTATTGTTGTTCTGAGCAAGATTTTGCATGCGCAATATTGCAGATTACTGCACGCAATTATTGCATTAAGTAATTTATCGATTAAAACCATAGATAAAAAACCACTTTTTTTCCAAAACAAAAACCCAAAAATCAAGCAAGAAGCTAAAATATGACTCCCCCCCACCATATCCAAAGATTATATTGGTCCTTGAACAATGGAGTATGGAGTATTACTTGTCTTGATTACAATACAACTTCTTGTTTCAATGAACAACCTAATGGTTTTTTTTAATTCAGTCGTTGTAGTAAACTGTTAAAAAAAACTTTTTGACTGACACAAAAATTTTTTTCTAACGTATTTTTTCTTACTGATCTTCAAATTGTTTTATATCATAAATTTTAGTCCATCTCATTTGGGGGGCCGAAGGGTCCATTTGGGGGGGGGGGCGTGCCCCCCAGGCCCTACCCCTGGCTACGCCCCT